>OY987242.1:31158291-31241868 GCA_963920765.1 Ulota crispa
ACACTATGTTCTGCACTTTTGTGTCTTGCGTAGTACACTAAGCCCATTCTATTCAAAAACCAACTTGTAAAGAAGAGTGGGGGTTTGTCCCATATTGTCTACTTGAGAGAGAAGAAATACACAACCTCATTTCTTTTTGAAGTGAAACATCTAAGAAAATATATCAAAAATGTCCTTTAATTCTTCATAAATATCAAATATAACCCTCAAAGATTTGAAATATCAAAAATACCCATAGCTTAGTGTAGGAATATCAAAAATACCCATGGCTTTTTACAAGAGCATCAATTATGTTCTGGTTATCTTTGAGAATATCATTAACATCCTCAATTTTTTGGAAGAATATCAAAAACACTCCTCTATTATTTGAATTATCAATACACCTTTGTATTATTTCAAATTTGAACCTCGGAAGGTCCGAGGGTTTTTTTGTGTTATATTGCTCAATAGTTGCCATCTTTTAGTGCTTTGCCCAAAGTTAATAATAGATATGTTTTCCTGAATTCCAAATATTTAAAAGTTTGACAAAAATAAATAAATCAATCTGTGCAAAGAAGTTTAATTAGCTTATTTGACCGGATGGATTGTAAGATTATAACAATTGAAGTGAGAAAGATAACTTGTTTTTGCTCCCGCCAAACAAGGTTAGTAGATTTCAAACCTTCTAGGATTCAAATTTTTGCACTATACAAAAAATGAATTTTTGATCATTTATAAGTATATGATGTTAGGTTCACTCATGAAAAGTTTCAAAAGGAAATATAGAATCTAGCTTATTCTAAATTAATCTACCATGTAAGATTAAGCGGTTAAGTGAACTGGCAATGCACTAGCCAATTTTTCATGATTTTTTTTATAATGAGGAAGGTTGTATTTGAAATTTAAATGGTAAAAGGCTGGAGATAGACAATTGGAAGACACCAAAAAGGTTTTAAGAAATTTGCATTTATAGATTGTAAGATAACATGTCTTGAAGTTAGAAGAAAATAATTTTTCTTGAAGTTGCCCAAGACATAGTTAACAAAGTTTGAGTCCTCTTAGAATGTGATTTGAGAGTTTGTTTTCTTTTTTTAGACATTTTTTATCATTTTTTATTAGTTACGTACATGCAAAATTGAAAAAGATGATGAGAATTTCAACATAAGATTTTTCAAAGATGCCCCAATTAATTGTCCAAGTTGCCCAAATTCTCTCGAGCAACATAACTTTTGAATCATACATTTGATTAGAAAAAATTCACTTTCACACTTGTACATACCTATTTACACCTTCTCTAACACTTTTAAGAACATCCAATAAAATTTTAATTTGTATGGCCTTACTCGAGTCTCAAGTGTCCGTTGCTGCAAGGATTAAGAGCCACTTTGGATATTTGTAAGAATATAGATTAGACTATGCCCTAAGTTAATATATGTGTGAACATCACAAATACCCTTCATTTCAATGTGCCAATTTACTAGATTTTACTATGAGTTGTGAAATGACAATTGAAATTTCTACATTATAAATGCAATGGCTTTCACCACAATAATTGTATAAGCAAAACACTTTATAAAAATTGAAGAGCTTGTATTCACCTCTTGTCTAATTTGGTGATTTTCATTTTTGTCCTAATATTTACAATATTTTGCAACAAGAGGCACAAGAGAACTAGAAGTATGCTTGATACTTAAAATAATACAAAGGTGTATTGATAATTCAAATAATAGAGGAGTGTTTTTGATATTCTTCCAAAAAATTGAGGATGTTAATGATATTCTCAAAGATAACCAGAACATAATTGATGCTCTTGTAAAAAGCCATGGGTATTTTTGATATTCCTACACTAAGCTATGGGTATTTTTGATATTTCAAATCTTTGAGGGTTATATTTGATATTTATGAAGAATTAAAGGACATTTTTGATATATTTTCTTAGATGTTTCACTTCAAAAAGAAATGAGGTTGTGTATTTCTTCTCTCTCAAGTAGACAATATGGGACAAACCCCCACTCTTCTTTACAAGTTGGTTTTTGAATAGAATGGGCTTAGTGTACTACGCAAGACACAAAAGTGCAGAACATAGTGTGTTGCGCAAGACACAAAATGCAAGGTGCAAGATGCAGGACACACAATGCAAGACGCAGGACACATAATGCAAGATGTAGGATGCAGGATGCAAGATGCAGTGAGCCAAGCAATGGGGTCGCGACTGGGCCCATGACCCACCCTGCGCACCACATTAGGCGAGGCCCACTTCCTATGACGGGTTTAACGTCCGCCATAGCACACTTTAGCATTACTACAAGGATTATAAGAAGAATTATAGAAACAAAAGTATGTGAAAAAATATATAAGTTACTTTTTAATTGAAAAGCATCTTTAAAAAAACATACTTGTAAACTAAATTAATGAAGACACAAGCTTCTAAATCAAATCAAAAAAAGACTTCAAAGAATCAATACATAAAGCATCTCCATACTATTCTATTTCAACAACTTTCACTTTGAAATCATCAATACAAGTAGTTTACCCTACTATCACTCCTACCCTATGGATTCTAAAAGAAGATGTTTCAAAGTTGATACTAGAATGAATGAATCACAGAAAATCTATATTGCCTTTGCACAAGCTTTGTAGAACCACAGCAATTGTGCCAAACACGATACTTGCCATATCCACAAAAAATACACAAACAAAAACATCAAAACGCCAACATGTTCTATTGAAAATTGACCTACACATTGACTAAATATAAGAGATACAATAAACACTGAAATCTAAACACAAAGTATTGATATGTTCACAACTTACAAGAAGAAGTTATCCAATCAGTTAAATACAACATGACAGATGGGAAATATGCAATTATAAAATGGAAATAGACAAGTTTGAGTGAAGTTCGTGAAAGCAACCTAAATCACAAAGGACTTGATAAGAATGACGAATATCAAGCACATATTCAATTTGACAAGAGACTAAAACAAAGTGCTATATCAGAACAAATTATTGCTCGGTAGAAGTACATATAGCAAAGTTGACGTAATATTATTTCCATGAGTATGCTAAGACATTAAGCAAAACTGATTTTCATCATCTCCAAATTAAACAAAACTAGGAACTCACAACATGCACCCTCGCAAGCAAGCAAGTTGAGAAGGAGTTCCACAAGGGTTTGTCAAATTCATTGTTTTCACTTTTCACAGGCAATTTTGGCTAACTTTTTGCTGACTTTTTGACCGTTTGTTGGAGGAGCGTGGAGATTGGTGAAAAGCTTAAGTTAGCACTTCAAACTTGACAAACTTTAGAACTCCGCAAGAATTGGCAACCCTAAATGAGAATCACTGACTCCATAATTAGGTTTTCCCGTAAAGGCTTGTGCTAAGAGGTTTTTGGTGATTGGAAGTGGCAAGATCACGTAGAGGTCTACAGGAAGGGCTCACCTGTTGAGGAAGAAAATCACCACGCAAAAGAACCGCCTCTCGGGCAAGGTACTCCATAGCCACAAATTCTTCATTCTTAACTTACAATTGCCCCCCAAGTTACTTTGAGAGCTCGCTTTGTATGAAACCACAAAGACAAATTATCAAATAGCTTCTTGCGAGTCTATGCTAGAAGCTCGCACTTGGAATGCAACCAGCTTGACGGACTTGATGACCTTTGAATCTGCACCAAGGGCGGCACCAAGGGCGACACCAAGGGCGGCACCAAAGGCAACACCAGAGGTCACGCAGAAGAACAAGAAAAGCTTTGTCAAATTGAGGACACCATAGCTTAGCTGCAAAATCTCTCACACGGCGACAAGCTACAAGGACTAATGCTCTTTCGAAACCCTTGCTGGTTTCCACAGTCGACGTCAGACATCAAAGGCGCGCCCTCCGTCAGGAGCCAAGCTCGTTCGGTGCCCGGGCAAGGACAAAAAGCAAAAGACGGGCATGCACGCAAGGCCTGGGAGTTGAGCCAGGGCGGGGCCTGATAGGCACGGCCATGTTGGCTCAGGAAGAGCTGGTGTGCCCAGTTTATTGTCCGGCGTGGGATACCCCCTGTGAGCGTGAAATGTGATTTTAAATGCTGATTTTTTATTTGGATCAAAATGTTTGTTTTACTTTTATCATTCTAAGGCTATACTCAAAAAAGAAATGTACTTACATTTGAAACTAATAATATAGGACTTTTGAGTTACTTAAAGCAAAAGTTCATTCAAAATAGTATTGGTGCATTAATATTTCCACAAAAATTGTGTTGGTCATGTTTTCTTTCAAGGAGGTGATAGTGCAGTGATTGAATGAATGATGAACCACTTGAAATAAAAAAAAACTCTAAATGATGAACTTTCATGCTCATTGGGGTGTCCCGTTAGCAGTTTAGGGTGTTGTTGTAGTAATTTTCTTCATGTTAATGTTGAATATTACTTTAGTGCAAGCTGTATTGTTATGGTATTAACTTAGAGTTTTTGGTGAAAATTACAATGATAGTGTTTCCGTTGACATTTATTGTTGATAACACTAGTAATATTGTTAACGTTTAGTATTATAGTTTGTAACTAGTATAGTCAATACTAAATTGTTACACTAGAAGAAACACATGGTTTTCTTGATTGATTTTTGTGAACACCCATTCTATTTTATGTTATAATTGATGTTAAAACTAACATCTTAATGTTATGTTTGATGTCATTGTAAACACACAAAAAGAGGATGTCCAAAAAAATCTGTCAAGAGAAACATGAGTTTCTTCTAATGTTAGTGTCGTAGAAAACAAGGCTTTGATCTAGTAATTCCAACCAATGTAATACATCCAAACCAACTCGAATTTATTCAAAATGTTTGGATTAGGAATTTTAAGTCAACTTCATAGTGTCGATTGGGCTTTGGTTCATTAATAGTGCATCCAAATCTTAAATGATGAGTGAATGTGGTCAAGGTGAGAATTCACATACATTCATTGTTTTAAATTTGAACAAGTTGCACTCATATAGTAACTTGGCTTTTCTTCATACATCCATGTATGCAATTTGGTATGGCCAAGAAAGGATATTTTTTGTTCCCAAACTTTCATACTTTTACATAAAAAGCTTTTTTTTTTTTTTTCTTTCATTGGTAGGGCAACATGCACCTCAAAATACATGCAATAATTAAGAAAATATGAATGAGAGCATTGTGTGTGCAAATTCATTCATTAAACTACTTAATAATAGTAACTTTCATCTAAATTTTGGCACGCTTAAGTTTTTTATGATAGGAGTTTGGTTATTTCAACCATTTTTTTAAAGAATTAAGGTAGCAATTGTAAAATGGGAGAGAATTTGGTAAAAGGTTGTCCATAAGTTTTTCCTCTTTGTGCGCATTAAACTCTCCAATGGTGAAAAGGGGCTTGAAACAAAATTTGAAAACATGATCTCAAAACAAATTTTGTTCAACCCCTAAAGGCCCAAGCTTTTTTTTTTGTGAAAGTCATCACAAATTGTCACTTTTGGAGGAATGAGTAGAAAGGTAGGAAATAGAGTTTTTTTGGAGATCTGACTATATGATCTTGCCTTAGACTATGGGAGGTACTTTTGGGAAAGAAACTAGCTCATTCTAGACTTAGAGGAGTGAGATATCAACATCTAGAGTGAAAATCCCTACTGTCCAAAACTTTGAGAGGCCTTTGACCGCTCCTATATAAAAAAATTTGCTCTATGCAAAGTTGAGGTTTATTTTATCCATGTAGAAGACCAAGTTAGGTAAGTGTAGGAGAATTTTCAAATGAATTGGAGGTGTGCATCATATTTTGTAAAATCTTGCAATGTTGTAAGGCCATGAAATTTTCATATACACTAGGCAAAATAAAAGAATTTATGCAAAATTTAGAAATATGAATTACTTTGATCCAAATAGTTTAATCCAAGGAATCTTAGTCGACTACAACTTGGAAAAAAGAGAGTTAAAAAACAAATGAACAAAGAGCTCAAAAAAGTCAAGCACCAAATTTTACAAGGGGCAAAAGGAATGCGAAGGTTTGGGAGTCCCATACTTACCCGCAAACTAAAACTTCTCATAACTTTCATCTCATTAATCAAATTTGAATAATTCAAAGCTTCCCACATATATAAAAGTCTAAAGAACCAATTTCAGAATTTTGTTTTTAAAAAATGAAATTTTTAAAAAAGTTTTTGGACTACCTACCCTCCTTTGCTTTCCAAAAATTCATGCACAACTTCTTCAATAAATGTTGGAATGAAGGAAAAATTAGGCATCCATGCAGACTTTTGAATTCCCCATCTTCCATAAAAGTTTCAAAAAATTACACAAAGTAGTGTAGCTATTCAATATCTCAATTATCCCTTGAGGACACAGTTGGGTCTTTATTAGGGGTTAAGATTTGACCAATTGTCTAGCAATTTTGGAGTAAAATTGATAGGTCTATTATAAAATATGGCCAACCATTGAGCAACTAGCATTTGATGTATTCTACTTCTTGCATTGCAATACACGATCTAACAAAGAAACAAGTTTTTTGGATTTCCCTCAACATTGGCCAAAGTGATGATTGAAAATTGAATTTGCTTGGTTTGACAATATCTATGCACTCATGTTGTCCTCCAAGTTGAGATTATCCACCAAGGAGTTTTTATAAAGCGTGCAAAATTAGATGGTACTAAACTTATTAATTTTTGACATTTTTTAAATTGAAGGTAGCCATATAGACATAGAAGAGCATGAAACGAACTCAATTAATTTAAGTTTTCAACCCCTCATATTTCAAATTTACAAGAATAGTGATCATGATCTTCATGTTTCATACCTTTCTTTTGACCATAATAGCATAATAGCTTGTAGATAGATTCTTTTGTTAGTTTTTTAACATTTGGAAATAATGTAATTACGACAAAACTAACTTCACAATCCACATACTGGTCCTTTAAAAATGACTTCCGTAAGTGATAACAATCTTTCATATTCCCAACAAGTACGACTTAGCATTATAAACACAATCGAAAAGAGGATGATGGTAATAACGATCAAATTTTCAATCCATCGTCAAATTTTTTTGTCAAAACTTTAAATCTTTTGTGTTAAAATTTTGTGTTAAAATTTTAGTATATTTATTATGTTGTTAAAGGAATGGTAAATCTAATTATATGCCTATGATTTATTGAGATTTATTTAACACTATTGTTTGAAATTCATTATCAGACAACATTCCTAAGTTTCACTCTATAATAAATTTTCACATGTTAGAAGTTCATTTTTGATGCAAACCATGTATAATATAATGGTTAAGATTTAAATAAAATGATAGATTCTAAATGTAAACTTAGCCAAAAAAGTAATCACTTCTATATCTATAAGAATCAAAATCAGCTACTCAAGAAATATGGTGAGTTTTTAAACCTTTAAAAACCAAGGTTCTAAAAACACATTAGGATTGACTACTTTTTGGTTACTAGATCCTTAAAGGGATATTTAAAAAAATATACATCATTCCAAGACTTAAAAAACCATGAGAATTTAAATTGGATGGTTTTTTTCCTTTTTCTTATAATAAGTTGATAACACTTCATATAGAGACCTAAGAAATGAACTTTTAATATAAATATATACAATAGTCATCTTTCAATCAACAATCATCAAGTAAATTAAAAAAACAAAGGAATTATGTCATAGTTAATTAAATATGGACTATTCATGCATTTATGAACTTTGTGGAATAGAGTTGGACTATGCAAAATATCAAAACAAATTTAAATGTGTAAACAAATTAAGCCAAAGTATTATGAAATTTTTGGATTTTAAAGCAAAATATTAAGAACTTTGTCAACATTCAAAATTCCAAAATTTTGACATAAAATCTCTTGTTGACTCTTTTTTGTTGTTACTATTTATGGACTTTGTACAATCCATTTTTAGTTAAATGTAACATAATAGATTTTAGAAAAAAACCACTTTTCTTCCTAGCCTTAGCCTTGCACTCTTTAAAGTATCATAATTCCTTGCACCAACATCTCAATTATCTTCTCATCAGTTTTAAATTTTATTTTTTTGAAAGATCAAATTACAACATTCATAAAATCCAAAATCAAAAGATGATCTATGTAATCAATCTCTCAAAAACATAATATCATTTGAGTATGACATGTGACACTCTTGCACCTCAAACCAATCAATCCACATGAGAGTCTTTTGGGCAAATAAAGCTTTGTCAGTTTTGCACTATGCCAACAATCAATACATGCAAATATATATATATATATATATATATATATATATATATATATATATATATATATATATATATATATATATATATATATATATATACACACTTAATCAACCAAGAAGCTACACTATGAGAGACTTTGTCCTTATAAGGTAAGGTAGAAGCACCTAAATTAGACACGATTCGTTTAGGGACACCTATAAATGAACCCGTTTAAGATCCATTGGTTACCCAAATCAGACATGCAAGTCAGCTAAAGCTGTCCACCATAATTGAGTATTGGAACACAAATTGTGTAGGTGGCACATGTGGTTGGATCTTTTTGATGTCACATTTGCATTTCAATACAAGCAATTCAATGAGGGTCTAGTGTCCACAATAGGTGTGTTTAGGGAGTTACCTTCAACAATTTGTCGTTTATTCATACGATCTCAAAAGATTCCAAAAACAATTTTCAGCACTCTTTATTGGTTTCCTACCCCTTCTACATTCTCAAAATCTCCATACAAACTCTCGGTGAATTGATGTAACAAAAGTGTCTGATTAAGGAGCTCCTATTTTAATTGGCTCTAAAAGGGTTTGGTCATTTTGAACCGCCCATACAGACAACAAAGAAATGGACCTGAGGTGGTTCTTAAATTGTCCTCTTACATTCATTGAATGCATGAAAGAAAAATTGTTTTTAATTGCAAAAAGCCAATCATTATCCTCACTTTCTCAAATCTCTTCACAACTTACAAGGGAACAATTCTTGGAAAGTCTAGGGTCATAAATAGAGACCTATGACACATGTACTTTGAAAATTCATGAGTAATTCAAGAATGCTTCAAAAATTATGTTACATTCCACATCTCTTTCTCTTTGTTTGAAAAACGAACTAAAAGTCCTCCCATGCAAAGAAAACAATGAAAAAGGGAAATGAGCCCTTAAATGGTTGGTTTCTGAGCCGACTACCTTAGCACTTTCTCCCATTTCAAGTAAAGTACCTACTCAAATTTTCTCAAGATGCAAAGCCTCCTCCCCAACAATCCAAACCAGTAAATCTTAATAATAGAATTGAAACAATATGGAGTTTTTGGTATGTTTTGCAATACCTTAGTTTGTCACACAGGAGGGCCCATATTTCTTCATGCTCAAGCAAGAGAGCCCATACCGGCACTTTTGCACACATTGCTAGGTACAATTTTTTTTTTGAGTTTTTCATGAGAAAACGTGGTTCTACATGAAAATTTATCATTTTTGCATGGAAAAAATCTCGCAAAAACTTGATTTTTTTTTGAAGTATGAACTCCTAATACCACACAATGTGCACCCACGAATATCTAAACTTCGGTGAATGATTCTAATTTCTGAGATTTGCCAAAACCACGTACCATACCCCCAACTCGTACGGTTTTGTTTTTGTTTTTTCGTTTTGTCGGTAGACCAATAGGCACCGAACAATATAAGCAAGTAAGGAAAAAATGTACAAAATTGGATAGAATCAATGAAAAGTGCACATATATCCATAAAGTTGTACTAATGTTAATAAACTTTATCCAAAATTTGGCAAATTTGGTATTTGTCTTAGGAGGAATTGGCAAATTCATTCACTTTTTCATCAATTTTTTGTAGTGTTACAATTGCTAGTGAAGAGTTGAGGTAAGATTTAAGGTAACCTATACTCATACCCAAGCGTGTAAGGGTTCATGGTACTTCAAGGTCTCAGAAAATTTAGAAAAAAAATCCATAGGGTTGGCCTTTCAACAAGCTATCATGGAACATCATTTTTGTGGAAAATAATATTGTAAAGTATTTTATATTAAAGGGCAAAGTTACAGCTTATAGGGTCCCTAAAAGCAACTCTAAACTATCCTTGAAACTGCTTGGATGTGTTCCTATACATGTACTTGACGGTCTCAATCCCAACCCTCCCAAACTAGCCCCTAAGTTGACATGTGGCAAGATTTGCTTGTGCAAGTGGTATTCACCGCTCCATTTTAGGTTCACAATGAGTGATGAACAACTCAAAAGTAGGGGTCGACTTTGGGAACCGCTCAAGTATGGGGAAGGTTACCTTAGGCCCGATTCAGATTAGCAACTAGTTGAGACACAAAAATCGGCACCCTGTCCGGTGTTTTGCCCGATAGAAACTTTTCAGTGTAATCGCGTGTCATCCAAGAGTGTGCCTCTGCCGGACAAGTTTGGTACCACCCTTGGAGTACGCCCCAAATCTTCACTATCTTGGCCGCTAAGATGGCAACATAGGGTGGTCCTCATGGTGGTGAAGATGGATGTAAAAGTTCCGAACAAACCTGCAATCTAAACCCAACAGCAGAGAAAAGCCAAATTTCAACCAATCAATCATGTTTTGAGAAATTTTCTGCTGGAAGCTAGTCTGAACCGGGCTTTAGGCAACTTTTTGGCAGAAAAAAAACCCTGCCGCCAAATGATACTCATATGGTGCAACAGGTCCTCCTCTCCCTTTTGCTTTTCGTGCAACTTTACTTTTTGTCCCCCTCTTTGTTTCCTGGGCGGGAAAGCTACTGCCCGTGCACAAATAAACTGACCGGGCCGAGCCGGGCCGACCCGGCCCGGCCCGGGTAGGGACGGGCCGTGAGGGAGCGGAGAGTAGGGGTGGCTTCCAAGGCAGGTCATGCGGGGGTCATGGGGATGGAGTGATGATGGGGGCATGGGGGATGATATGATGCGATGTGAGGAGGCAGAGAGAGCATGGGCACTAAACTCGCGGACGACGGGCTCTGACCGACGACTGAGCACGCAGTTGGGCTGGGCTGGGGCTGGGGCGGAACAGCAACGAAGCACAGCACAGCACGCTCGAGACGAGGATTGGTAATAAAACCAAGGTTGGCGAGATTTCCAGAGCCAGCGGCACGCGAAAAGAAGGTGATGCGATGCTGCCACACACGTGACCAGACCCCGGGTGGTGGTGTGGCATCTCGCCGCGGGGCCAGTGAGAGCGAGGGTTCGTCGCGAGCAAGCGAGCGAGTCATATCAGTATCTTAGTCAGAGAGAAAAGAGAGAAAGAGAGTGAGAGAGAGAGAGGAGAGTAGTAGTTGTAGTAGTAGTGTAGGCCGTGGAGGGTAGAAACGGCACCAGCCAGGATCCCGCGGTACAGTAGAAAAGACGCCGGGAAACAGCGGGGGCTGAAACATAGAGAGGAGAGACGAGGCGAGTGGTAGGACTGACCGAAACAGGGGCGGGTTGGTCGGTTGGCCCCGATTTTTCCCCTCCACCCTCCCTCCCAGGGCTCGCTCCCCTTGAAGAAACGGTCTCCGTCCACGCGAACTCTGGCGAAGGGGAAAGGCTGTCTGCCTGGTAGCATAGGACAGGACGCCACGGCCTTTTGAATGCAGGCACCGGGGGGGGAGGAGCCGGCAAATAGCCGGCCCCCCGCCATCGCTCCAGATCCACCACCGCCCTCACCCCCGTCGTCGTCGCTTTCCAACGCTGACGAACAGCGGGATACTACTACAGCCGCACCGGCGGGACTAGGGCTAGGGTCGTCGAATCAGAGTCAGGGTGTGCAGATTGTTCAGCAGCAACAGACACAACAAGCGCAGGTACAACAACAACAACAGCCTCAGACAACACAAGGAGCGCCACAGCAGCAAAGCCAAAATTCGAGTAGTAGTAGTGGTGCCGCGTCTTCGACGGTGCCTGCGGCGACGCCATGGGCGCAGTTTCTACCGTCATCGCAGTTGTTGCAACAGGTGCGGAGCCTTCTTTCGCAATTGCTGCTATCTCGGTGCTTAATATCGTTTGGCCAAACCCTAGGGGATGACTCAGAGAAGTCGCAATTGCTGTCTCGGAGTTAGTATGTCGCTTGGCATTCTCGAAACCCTAGGGGATGGCTTTCGTTGAATTGATAAGAATTGCGATTGCACTTCCTCTCTCTGCGCGCGTAATATTTCGATTCGTCGTGCCGTTATCACTGCCGTGCTCGCCGGGTCTCCTTGTTACGCACGTAGCTGCATGTTTACTCAAAATTGGTCGTTGATAGGGAACCTTAAGGGATATGCTCCAGGTCTTTTTCTGGCGGTCCACGAATTGGCTATTTAGAATTATCACCAACTCTCGTAGTTTGACATCTCTTTAGACTTTTAGAGAATCTGCCCTAAGTGCGCCCTGGCGGGCGTTACAACCTTCTGCATTCTATGAGCGTCCATTGCCAAGGGCTGCATTCTCGAAGGTTCTGTACAGGCACTATTTTCTTAATGACTTGGAGTTTTTTATAGCAGCAACACTCCTCGGTATGTTCAAATACTTGGAAATCGGAGTCTAGAACCGCATGGGAAATTTTTCTCCGGGTTTATTGCTGTACTTCGTATTGAAAGCATGTCCGAGGAAGGGAAGCACTTATAAAACAGAACCTGGAAAATGGAAGGGCGTTGTAGAGATTTTCTCAGCGTTGCTTTCTAAAGGATCAGGATCACCTTCTCTGTTTCGTTCAAAGCGAGTGTTCTTGGTTGTCTGGATTTTTTCCTGTGACCGCTACTAGAAACTTCTGCTTCTTTCGCCAATCTAGGGTTTAGTCGTCGTGTTTGTTGAGAATACGAGGATGTCAGGGGTATACTCAGTATGTGTTACATTCGAAGGAACCGGTTTCTCTTCCGGACTCTTTCATTATTGTTATTATTATTCTCCTCCGCTTATTGTGAATAACACGAAACATCAGGCATCTGGATTGACTTATAATGAGCAACGAAATGTCTCGCCTTGTTGGATTAGACTCTCTTTGCAACTCGTGAATATACTCATACAGGGGGGCTTATTTTACATGTTAGACTCTGAAATTCCTTGACACACGTTTGTGCAGTTGCAACATCTAAGAGACTCTGGTCAAATCAATGACCCTCGGTACAAGTCGATTGTTGCCTTTCTTCAGGCCCAGCATCCTGCGGGGAGTTTACATGGGATTGGGAACACTGGTGGTAGCAGTGGAGGGGGTCCTGCAGGGCCCCTTCAGCCTTCAATTCAGCAAAGATTGCAGCAAGATGGTAATGTTCGGAGCAGTGGTGATACCAGCTTGGGTAACAACAACCCTGATTCTACTCGCGGAACTCAATCGCATTCTCAATCTGCATACCTCCAGCAGGCGTTGCTGTCTGCGCAGCAAAAAGTTCAAACCAATGCTTACAGCCAGCAGATGGTTTCCAAGCCCCTGCAAACTGGCGCTACAAACAGGGATTTTAGCAGTGCAAACAACCTGACTCTGCAGGTAGGTCCTTGTAGTCAATCGTTAAACTTGATCAGCTGAAGAGTCTTTATAGCTCTTTGATTTGCATTCTCTAAATTGCAGCACCTGTGAGCAAAGTTAGAGACGTGTTTTGCAATCGAGGGTCTCAGGGTTGCTTTTTGAGAAGAATAGAATGATGTATGTCGCAGGATTTGATGCATCAGCAGCTGGCGGGAAGGCAATTGCAGCAGCTAGCGCATCCTGGAAATATCATTGGCGGCCAGACTAATATCTCATCCGAGAAGCCTAGAAACCAAGCACGGGCGGCTAATCTGCAATCCTCACGCTCGGATGCAATGACCCTTGCTTATCCTCATGGCAGCTTTCCACGTCCGGTTTCTGGACCGTTGCAAGCGGTACAAAATCACCAACAGCGTGTCCAGAGTGGTACCAGTGCTCCATTCAGTGGTATGGCAACTCCCTCTCAGCAAACTCCTATTACCAGTTCCACAATGCCTGTCAACATCCCTCTCCCACAACAAGCTCAAATACCTCCTCAGTTTCTACCTCAGTACCAAGCTCATCTAGCAGCTTTGCAGAAGTCAAGTGGCCAAGGTGGATTGGTAATGGCTCAGACCAGACCGATGGCCGTGTCGGGCCCTCAGTTGACATCGGCTGTAGACCAGAGCCGGATGGGAGCAGCAGGGGGAGGAGTTCCCATGCTCATGACATCTAATGGCTTACCGTTAGGCGGCTTTCCTAATTCAGTGCCTGTCTCTGTTTTTTACCAAGGAATTCATCCTAGCAGCTCTTCTGTATCTGGTGGAGTTCCGCCGGATGTAAATCCCAGTTTTGTAATGTATCATAATCCGACTCAAGGTGGAGATGCTAGAACACAGTCGAGCACAAATCCGCTAGCCAATACAGGTACAGCTGTGATTTTTGCAAACGGGTACTTCCAATTTAGTATTTGATTCTCCTATTCCTCACTCTACTTCCTCAATGGTGCTCCTTTGACTTCACTTATTTTACTTAATGTAAGGGCCGAGTTGGCGGTTTTGGTCTAATTATGAGGTCCTTGATTACTTTCAGGGTCTTCGAATACCACCCTTTCGTCATCAAAACCTGCAAATGCTGGGTCTGGTGCTGGAGATGTGACTGACAGAGCTGGTAGTGGGTCAATTCAACCTATGGCACAGCAAGTGTCTCGACCAAACATGCCTTCGGGTGCCGCAGAGGGTTTCGGACCCGGTCAGCAATCAAGACATCCTCTAGCTCAGCAACAGCCTTTGGGTTTTGGTTTCAGCAAATACCAGCTCACCCTGCTTAGGAACCAGATATTGGCTTTTAAGAAACTGAGGGCGAGAAAGGTGTGACACGTGCCTGATAACGCTGAATTTTATTCTGGCTCTCTTCTTGTTACGTGTGGAGGCAGTGGGTGATGTACAACATGAATGGGCTTTTATGGTTAACGTTTTTTCAATGGATGTTTACAGTGTCATTATTCTAATGCAGCGAGAATATTGCATGAATTGTTATTGTCGTTTCTGTTTATAAGTCGAAGCAACATGCTTAGAGATGGTGGATTCTGTATTTTTCTGTGCAGCCTGGAGAAGTGGTTATCGCAGAGGAGATAAAGCGTCTTATCAATCCTCCGCTTCGTTCATCACAGCATTCCTCTCAGTTGTCTGCTGTATCGCGTCTTAAGGAACAGACACCTGCCACTCAAGCCACTGTGAAGGGACCTGAACCTTCAGAAACAGGGGCTCATGAACCTATTTCTAATGATTCCAAGCCAAAGGAGGACTTGGCATTGAAGGACCCTGTAGTTTCGATGGAATTAGACAACAGGGCTGGAGGTGCAAAAATGGGGACTACTCCTGCATCTGGTATCCAGGCTGTAGACAATGGGGATGCTAAAGGCGCTCCAAGCGGAATGCACGAAGCTCCTCAAGCTAAGTCCGAACAAGGAGCTAAACATGAGAGTGCTGTTAAGACAGAAGTAAAGGGGGTAGATACCAAGGCGAATAAGGTAGATACTAGCAGAGTTCTAGCGCCGTCTATTACTGCAAATTTAGCGGTGAATAAGGCAGGGGCTCCTGCTGCAATGATGCCTTCTTTCGCTCAAAAGGTTCTTCCAGTTGTACGCCCTTATCGTGGTCCGCTCTTCGATTTTCCTGCCGTCAGCAAAAGAATTGATGGAGCTGCACTTTCGTTAACACCTCAAGCGAATTTATGGGGTCAGCCAGTTTCTCTGGGCTACAAAGTCCGGGAGCTTTTGCTGGAGGAGGGAGTGCGTGCTATCGACAATAAGCGAGCTGAGAGGCTTGAAACAATTGCAGATGTTTTGACCGTAAGAAATGGGAAGAAGCTGCTGCAGGCATATCAGATCGTGAGACTTCGTATTGAAGAGAAGAAGTTGCGACTGATGGAGCTCCAAGCTCGTGTTAGGGATGAGGTGGAGGAGCAGCAACAGGAGATTATGGCCATGGGGGAGCGAGCTTACAGAAAGTTTGTCCGTCTGTGTGAAAGACAACGGATGGATCTTACTAGACAAGTAACCGTGCTGCAAAGGGCCACCCGTGAGAAGCACTTGAAAGGGCTGATGCAGTGGCGAAAGAAGTTGCTCGAATCACAGTGGTCATCTAGGGATGCTCGTGTGACCAGGAACAGGGGTGTCGCGAAATACCATGAGCGAATGTTAAGGGAGTACTCGAAACGGAAGGATGAGGATCGCAACAAGAGGATGGAGGCTTTGAAGAACAATGATGTTGATGCGTACAGAGAGATGCTGAAACAGCAACAGGGACAACTTCCTGGAGACGCTGGAGAGAGATTTGAAGTGCTATCGTCTTTTCTTACACAAACTGAAGAATACTTACACAAGCTTGGCGGGAAAATATCTGCTGTTAAGAATCACCAGGAGCGGGAAGAAGCTGCCATAGCAGCCGCCGCTGCGGCCAGAGCACAGGTTTCGGATCCCAGCTTGCTTTTCTCAGTAATTTTTGTACATTTTCTGATCAATATGTGCACTTTTGCTTGAATTTCAGGTCTGACTTCAGCCGTTTGATATGCAGGGTTACTCAGAAGAGGAAGTACAGCAAGCAGCAGTTCGAGCTAGTGAAGAAGCTGGAGTCAATGGTTATGTCAACAGAGGCTCACATGATTCTTCTGTAAATAAGTAAGTCTTATCTTCCTGTAAATATTCAATACCTTGGATTTGAGGGTTGATCTGAGTGATTGTAACATTACTCTCCTGAAAGTAGGGAATCTGCTTGAAGGCATGGAAGTTGCACTGTTTCTTCTTTGCAAGTACTACGGTAATCAGAACTGCTCTTTCTTACTTCTTCTGAGACTGACATTATTCATCGATTGGCATTACAGATATTATAGCTTGGCTCACGCGGTTCATGAGAAGATTGTTAAACAACCATCAATGCTTGCTGTTGGTATCCTGCGAGACTATCAAATGGTAAATCTGAACATATGATGAATAAAGCTTGGGTATTTAAGTCTTATTACACTTAGCTCAGTTGTATAATGCATGTAGGAGATACTGAAACACAATTTTACGTTGAGAAGTATTGGTGTTGATTGGTTTTTACTGTGTAGCGGCTATTAGGTGTTAAAAGCAAAATGAGAGTATTTTTGTTCTGAATGTTTTCCCTCCTCTGTTCTGTTAATTGACAGGTGGGATTACAGTGGATGCTATCATTGTACAATAATAGGCTGAATGGCATTCTTGCTGATGAGATGGGTCTTGGGAAAACAGTACAGGTGAGGATGCACGTTATTGACAACCGTGTTGTGAGATTTCTGTTCGTAAATTGCTTTTGAATGATCTCTATGGAGAAATTTGAATTTTTGAATTTTTGCAGAAACCAGGGTTCCCATATTGTGCATGCACTATCTTCACAATTTCAAAACCTGTACTTCCTCAGAAAACTGGATCTATTAGTTTAAAGTGTTTTAGCTTACCAATTTTTGATACATGAACTTACAGGTGATGGCACTTGTTGCTTATCTTATGGAGTACAAGGGCAACTACGGGCCTCATTTAATTATTGTACCTAATGCTGTTATGGTTAACTGGAAGGTAGTTTTCGTGCACTGCAATTTTTGTTTATTTGTAATATATCAGAATTTCCTTCTGTCTATTTAGACGTTTACCTTTTTTTCTCCAATGGTATCCTTGGCTTTCTCATAGAAATTCATTTCATATTGTTTGAACGTATCTATGGGTGCAGAGTGAACTACTTAGATGGCTTCCATCTGTCTCGTGTATATATTATGTTGGGCATAAAGATCAACGTGCAAAAATATTTGCCCAGGTCAGTTCCCTGACAATATTTTTCACTTTTTTCTGTGTGACTGACGGTTGAGTTCCTTTACCTGGTCTATTCGTATCATAATTTGACATTTTGTTTGTTGTTTCAGGATGTTTTATCCATGAAATTTAATGTTTTGGTGACAACGTATGAGTTTATCATGCGTGATCGATCCAAATTGGCAAAAATAGATTGGAAATATATAATTATTGATGAAGCGCAGCGAATGAAGGATCGTGAATCACGTCTTGCCCGTGATCTCGATCGATTCCGTTGCTCCCGGCGCTTGCTGCTTACCGGCACTCCGCTTCAGGTGCCCATTGTGTTTTGCCGGGGATCATTACTTTTTATAATGATCTGCTTATTGATGTGGATGCGTGCCTTTTCTAAACTTCTTCCATCTAGTTTAATTCGGTTTTTGACATGCTGTAAGTACTGATGGAGTACGTCTTTCTGCAGAATGATCTTCATGAACTGTGGTCACTCCTCAATCTGCTACTCCCCGAAGTGTTTGATAACAGCAAGTCTTTTCACGAATGGTTTTCTAAACCCTTCCAGAAGGAGGCTACCCAAACTGAAGAGGACGACTGGCTGGAAACTGAGAAAAAGGTTATTGTTATTCACAGGCTTCACCAGATTTTGGAGCCTTTCATGTTACGGCGTCGTGTTGAGGATGTGGAAGGATCTCTTCCTCCCAAGGTGACTACCACGTTCATTCTCATTCAGTACAATCAATGTCGTATGTGTGTGCTGGTGTTGTTATTCAGTAAGCCCCTGGCTGGAATCAGTTGTGTTAATAGTATTGGCTTTTATAACACCAGATGTGATTTATTGGTTGAATTCTCATGCACACTTATGCTGCTTGTACAGGTGTCCGTGGTCCTCAAATGTAGAATGTCAGCATACCAGGCAGCAATTTATGATTGGGTGAAATCAACGGGGACTCTGCGTTTGGATCCTGATGATGAGGCCCAAAGGATTGCAGGAAATAGCAAACGCCTTGCACGAGCCTATGCTCCATTGCAAAATAAGTGCATGGAACTTCGAAAAGTCTGCAATCATCCTTATTTAAATTACCCTCCACGTTTTCATGGTCTAGGGGACAACACAGTACGCTCATGCGGAAAGCTGTGGATACTGGATCGCATCCTGGTGAAGCTGCATAAAACTGGCCACCGAGTTTTGCTCTTCAGTACCATGACCAGGTTACTGGATATACTAGAAGATTACTTACAGTGGCGAAGGCTTATTTACCGTCGCATTGATGGAATGACGACCCTCGAGGCGAGAGAATCCGCTATTGTTGAGTTTAATCGGCCGAATTCTGATTGTTTCATCTTCCTGCTTAGTATTCGGGCTGCTGGAAGAGGTCTTAATCTGCAGACTGCTGACACGGTGATTGTGTATGATCCTGACCCTAACCCCAAAAATGAGGAGCAAGCGGTTGCTCGTGCACATCGCATCGGTCAAAAGAGAGAGGTTCGTGTCATTTATATGGAAGCTGTTGTTGAAAGTACCCCAAGCTACGAGAAGGAGGATGAGCTGCGGAGTGGGGGGTCGTTGGACGAGAAGGACGACGAACTGGTACTCAGGACTTGGCTATCATTAAACCTTTGGTTTTGTTGTTGTTTGTTTTCAAGGAGTTTGTAACTCAAATTTGAAGATTTTGCTTCTTCGTAATTTCCATCTGTTTCCTATTGTTCTGGTTCTGCCCTGCGAATTTGTTCTTGGTGCTTCCCATACTTATCCTCTTTGTGCATGGTTCAGGCTGGCAAGGATCGGTATGTAGGTTCTGTTGAGAGCTTGGTTCGCAACAATATCCAGCAGCATAAAATCGACATGGCTGATGAAGTCATTAACGCCGGAAGATTTGATCAACGGACCACCCAGGAGGAGAGACGATTGACATTGGAAGCTCTGTTGCATGACGAGGAGAGGTATCAACAAACAGTTCATGACGTTCCGTCTTTACAAGAGGTGAATCGAATGATTGCAAGGACGGACGAGGAATTGGAGCTTTTTGACAAGATGGACGAGGAATATAAGTGGGCTGGGGATCTCACCCCTCATCACAAAGTTCCGAAGTGGATGCGTGTCGGTTCTCGGGAGGTCAATGCTGCCATTGAAGCTACTTCCAAAGAGGCCATGAAGAAGGGATTCCTGGGAGCTGTGGGCACGCAGGAAGCTGAAGATCAGTTAGTCTTTCAGGTGACTAAGGGCCCTGCGGCTCCAAAAGCTCTCGAGAAACGGTCCAAGAGTACCAGCAGATACAAGAATTACCGCGAGGTAGAAATAGACGATGATTTTTATCCTGAAAAGGATACCGAGGAGATGGAAGAGGATGAACGAGAATCAGTGATTGAAGAGGTGTTAACTGCTGCAAATGCTGATGATGAAGAAGAAGAGGAAGGAGGTGTTGCTGAAGAAGGAGAAGATCAAGATGAAGGTGCATTTCCTGTCATTATTGTTTTTGACTTGCTGTGTATTGTGTTTTATTTTCTTCTAAGACATGTTAGAAGAGTTGAACAAGTCTTTGAATTGAATCTGCAATTCTTTCTGTACAGCCATGGTCGATGCAGAAGATGGAGAGGAGATCATTGAGGAGGAAGAGATTATTGAAGAGGTAATCATCTGAAATGTAGACATCTCTGTTATTCAGCGTATTCAACCCTAGTACCTTCTCTCCATTGGCGTTTCCAATATTTGATGCACTATTAAACGTTTTGGTCGTATTTGAGATATTAACTTGGAATTCTTTCATAACAGGTAATTGAGGAAGTTGACGATGATGATGAAGAGGAGGAGGAGGGAGGTGAAGCGGAGGAAGAAGATGTCGAAGAAGAAGGTGAATTAGTTCCTGATGGATCGTCTGATGACGGCGAGGTATCCCCAGGGAAACCCCAACGTGGAGCTGCCACTAGCCAATCGAAGAAATTTGCATCTTTATCAGCTTTGGAGGCTCGCCCAAGTAGAACTGACGAGGTATATCTGGTTACAAGTTCTTTTTGTGCTTCTTTTTTCTTAAGAATGTTAATACGAGCATGATGTTGGAAAGCCATGACTTGCGTTAACAGTGTTTCAAAATTTTGGTTGACAGGGTGATGAGCTTGAGGAAGGGGAGATAGCTGCATCAGTCGATTCAGACCAGCGATTAGAAAACTGGATGGAAGGAAAGGAGGAGGCTGAAGAGATTGCGGAGTATGAAGAGGATTACACCATACAACCTCAAAAGAAAAGGAAACGCAGCCGCAGCCACCGTCGTACTGCGCAGTTGGATGGGTTAGGCGAGAGAGAAATCAGCAACGGCTCTTTTCTTGAACGAGAAAGTCATCCCTCGCTGTCTTTCCGCTCTAACACCAGGATGGAGTCGAAATCTTTGCCATGGTCTAACTTTGGAACAGTCGACCCTCCCAACGAGAAGACAGAGCACTGGGGTGGCGCTGCGAAGAAGAGAAGTGTCAATGTCTCGGAAGCTCAAGCACCAGCACGGCCTCGCATTGTGTTCAAGCACAGTCGGACAAACGGCTTGCAGGAACCTGTTGTAGAGCCTGATTTGGGAAGAGACACCAGGAGTGTGAGAACCCAAGCGGGTTTGCTGGGGAGCTATAGTGGTGACAAAGGTCGTCTACCTGAGGGGCAGCAGAAAAAGGTACTTATTTCTCTGTGTAGTTTCTCTCTACATCACGATGCACTTTGTAATGGCTTCATCGTGTTAAATTTTAGTTTTTTTTGCTAACTTGACATTTGTTTGTAATTTTTTTTGGTGATACGCGTGCAGTGCCAATCTGTGCTTAGTAAGCTGCATGGAGCAATGAACAAGGACGGCAGACATGTTGTAGCACTCTTCCTGGAGCTACCAAAGCGCAGTGAGCTGCCAGAGTATTACAAAGTCATAGCCCGGCCGATCACCGCTCACCAAATCAAGGAGAAGCTGGATCGTTTGGAGTACCCAAATGTCTTGGAGTTCGCATCAGATGTTCATCTAATGATCGACAATGCTGTTCGTTATTACAATACTTCTGCAGAGGTAATTTTCTTTCCTTCCGCCCTTTCTATTGCACCCAAACGAAAACAAGAAACTCCCACTTGCTTTTTCGTGTAAATCTGTAGAACATACTTTTACTGTTGATGGCATGGTTTTCCTTCTTTCTATTTGGATGTACATTACATCACCACCTCCCTTGACCTTCCAAAACGGTCTATTTCAACTCCATTGTATATCAATGGTCTACTGTCCATTTTGGCTCCAGGGACTTCCAATTGAACTTATTATAAGTTGCTTGGTTTCTGGTTTTGACTTCTCGTTTCTACAAATAGTTTTACGAGGATTAAGTCGTCACAGTTTGGATTTCTTCTCGAGGTGTCCGACTTACCTGACATGGATTTTTGCACGCAGGTTCAAGCTGACGCACGGCGCTTACAAGCATTGTTTGATTCACGGATGTCGCTTGTGTTTCCCGAGGTGGACTTCGCCTCGGCACGAGTACGAAGTTATGCACCAGCGTTGCCGCCTCAGTTTCTTTCGGTGTCTGGTTCCAGGGGTGGATCACAGGCTCCTGTTGTTGGTACACGAGGTTTGCTGCAGGGTCCAGTTGTCACTGGCCCTCGGGGTGTGCGAAGACCTGCTGCTGCTGTTGTCACTGAACAAGTTGAAACTCCAACCCATGCCAGGAGCGCCACAAGAATATCCCTAGTCCGGCACCCGGCTCCTCCTCCCCCACTGGAGGAGGCACAGCAGCAGCAGCAGCAGCCTAAGTCAAAAACTAAGAGGGGAGGCAAGGAGAAGTCGAAGCTGAAGAAGGGGAAGACCAAGAGTAAAGCCAGAAGTAGTAGTGTGAAGGAGAAAGAGGTCGTGCAAGACGAGGCGGAGTCTGACGAAGGGATCATGCATCCTGTGGATCTTGTAATTCATAAGAAGAAACGAAAAGGTAGGGAACACACAGGAAGTAGGACTGTAGGTAGCGCTCAGTTAATGTTTAATACGGAGGAGATGCGGGAGACTGCTGCTCGGGGGTTTAGTGTAGGCTCATCTGGGAATGCAAGGGCTTCCCATCAACAACAGCAACAGCAACAACAACAGCAACAACATCATCAAGTAGCGCCGAGGTCACGGGGTCCGGCTGCCTCTCCTGCGAGTAACAGGCGAAGTGCACCACAACCGGACATGAAGGTGGGTGGCGCTGTTACTGTGTTGAAAAAGTCAAGGTCTGATGGTGGAAAACGAAGGCCTAGTCATCCTTGAAAAAAGTCCCCCCGGCCCTGTATTTTTAGAAAATCTCTTTTTGTTCCATATCATCAATTCTTATTTCATTCTGCCCCTTGGGTAGATTTTTTTCTTTTTTACCTCTCTTTCTGAAGAGTATGTCTTCGCAACTTTCATGCAGCTTGGTTTTTTTTATCGAGTAGCTGAATGGAAATACTTGGATCTGATATTCATCTGAAACTGTGTTTGGATTTTTGGTTTTTTGTGAACGGATGCGTTTGAGTCTGTTGGATTGAGAACCAACTCTGGTTATATGATGGAACTTGTTAAGAGTCTGTTCGAAGCTTGAACTCTGATTATGTAATTGAAATCTAATGAGTCAAAATCACTGTAGCGAGTGTTTGTTAAACCCTAGACGGAGTTTTGGGTTTTAAATTTGAATACCGTAGGTTTACAGTACGTTTGTCCAAAAATAACTCAATGTAGCGAAGGTGAAAGAAATGGGATGTTGTTTACCGCAGCTGAAATGCAATGAAAGTACTCATTAATAATTCTGAAAAATGCCGACAAATCCACATTGGTTGGAGTTGGATTGTTAGAGTTAAAAACAGAGTCAAATTAGGTTGGAGTTGATGTTAAAGAGTATGGCCAAATCGGAGTTCAAGTTTGCGGTGCCGTATTTAACTAAATGTGGACTTTGCACAAAGCTCATAAGTAATAACAAACAAAAGAGATCTTGTTGATAATTTCGAACGTCAACAGATGTTGATAATTTGGAATGTTTAAACATCGACAAATTTCCTTTAAACTCCAAAGCTTTCATGGTATTTTGCCTTACTTTGTTTACAACTCTATAGATATCCCAATATTTTGTGTACTTCATTATTTTACGAAATCCACAAGTACATGAATAGTCCATATTTAGTTAAATATAGCTTGGTTGGAGTTGAATTAGAGTCAAAGAGTTTGAGAGTCGTCACAATATCATATTGGGTTGAAAGCAAGTGGGGAGAGAGAAGTTGGTAGTCATGATTCACTCTTGTGAAGTTGGGTCAAGTCAAAGTGTTGGAGGTTTAGAGGCAAGTTGGAGAGTTTGGGGTACATTGGCATCATTGGTGTAGATCAATATAATTGAGGTTTGGATTGGACATGTAAGTTGAGGTCTAGACTAGGGAGTTTGAGTTCATGTAGAATTTTAAACTCATGTTGTTGCTTCAAAATTAGTTTAGTCCCACCTCAAACTTTCATGAAAGTCTAGTTTGCAATGACGTCATTAGTTAATAAATAATGTGCTCCTTTTGTCCCAAAATAAATATCCACGTTCAATACATCTTTTTTTCATTAGTTTTGAGTAGGTCAAGTAGAATCTTTGATCTCATTCAATTTTTTTTGACAAACTCAAGCAATTAGCTTCATTAATTCTTTTAGTATATAATTTGGATTCACATGCATTATGATGTTTTCAACATAATTAATGAAAGCAATGCAAAATTGCTGCAATAAAGAAACAAGGACAACCATCTTGAGACAAAGATATATTGTGAGATTTTGGAAAAACAACAAAACTCTACCATAAAAAAACTATTGTATTTCAGTGTGGTATGTATAATTGTTGAAGAATATATGTATTTTGCAAGTTGATCATGGACAATTTTGTACTTGGTTTCTGCGTATATTTTGGTCACTCCACTTCTTCTCTAGACTCAACTTTAAAAAGAGACATTGTCATATTTCTGTTTAGTGCTTCAATTTGAAAGTTTGCTTCAAGTGCGTTTAGAATACCACATTGTGACCAACATTATTGTATAAGCGTACCATTCTAAATTTGACTTCAAACTTTGTATAAACATCCACAAATTAGCCGTTTAAGCTTTAAAAGCTTGAAATCCATTT
Source organism: Ulota crispa (assembly GCA_963920765.1). NCBI lineage: Eukaryota > Viridiplantae > Streptophyta > Bryopsida > Orthotrichales > Orthotrichaceae > Ulota > Ulota crispa. Next base: position 31,183,076 of record OY987242.1, read on the forward strand.
TGAAGGCTTTGTGACTTGATACATGCATCTAAGAGTTCAAAATTTCTATCTATGTCCCAATTGATTAAATTTCTGTACGAATCCAAGCTTAAAAGGTCTTTTAAAAAGAACAACCACTAGTAGTAGCATGCTAGTACAATTGGCAAGCACAAAAATTGTCCTGCTTTTCAACTGATTTTTTTGAGCTAGAGTTCACTTTGACGTAACAATAAAATGAGCAATATTTTACAATTCAAATGATTGTTGTACTTCAAGGTAAACCAAACTTCTTAACTTAGTTGAGGGGGGTGGATAGCATATAGATTTGGAGCTTTCTAGGCAAAAAATACAAGTTGTGCTTAAGAAGATTTCAAAAACAAGGTTTCCATTTTTGCAAAAAGAACCTTCCCATTTTTAAATGAATTGATTTGGAGTCTTGTACAAAAACCATGAACCATCAAATGATCAATTTGATCACACAATTAAACAATAGACAAAAAATTCTTTTGAAACATACTTGTATGTATGTCATCCATTTCATATAAGCTTTTGAAATCATTCATTCTCCACATTTTGGACATTAGCACTCTTAAGAGTTAATTCCTAAAAACTTACTTAATGCAACACTCCAAAACTTACACGATGACCACATTTGATTTTCATGATGCTCACCATATCAACTTAAAAAAATTGTGTTGATTTTAATTTTGTGGATAGAATTTTGAACAATTGTAACTTGCATTTGATATCCAAATAATGAATACTTTGATGTGTTGGAATTATCTTTGATTTTTCAAAAGATGTCTAAAATTTTAAACCCTTTCTCTTTATGTGATTATTTTGGGTATAAAAATAAAATACACATATGCACAAGAGACAAGAAAATTGGATGGTTGAATGATGGTTTACCTATAACCTACACTTAACAACAAAAGATTTAGCCTTATTAATCTAGTCAAGGTTGTAAGCTACACTATCGGAATAACTTCAAGAATGTGTTGTATGTTTGATAAAAATAAATAAAATTCTGTAGAAATAGAACATAAAAATTCTTTGATGCATCAAATTGTAGCCTCGTAATCCAACACATGATTTTCAATATTTCTTCTGCAACATCTGTCACCTTATGTACCCGAGAGTCACACTTTCATTACCCAACAACTTATCATCCAAAATTTACACCTTCATTATCCAACAATTTAAGCCACACCTTCATAATCCAACAATTTAAGCCACACCTTCATAATCCAACAATTTAAGCCACACCTTCATAATCCAACAATTTAAGCCACACCTTCATTACCCAACAACTTATAATCCAAGAGTCATTGACGTATGTCTGCACAATGAAAAGCAAATGGTTGTATAAACTTAACAATTCAGGCTAGTAGCATGTACTATTCACTTCGTTTTTAGGTCCATCTCGCTTGTAGCATTCACGATTACTTCATTTATTTCTGTATAATGTTCATTAAATTACTTTCTATTTCGTTCAATTCAATTTTCAAGTAAAAGCTACGTAAATGCTACATGCGAGTTGGATCTTTCTTTCTTGTTCTTTACATTACTTGCCTGTTGGTTCAATTGGTTCAATTTTCAGGTAAGGTTCAATTTGTACATTGCATCTAAGATAGGAGCACTTCTTATGGTTAGTGTCCCTATCCTTCATACCTACTAAGGTCAATGATGTTAGTGATTGACAATTTAAAAAAAAATGGTTATGTATGACAAAGTGATGATTATGGGTGACAAAGTGATGATTACATGTGACAAAGTGGTGATTTTGGGTGACTGACATGAAGGTTTTGAGTGCCCCACCTCTCAAGCAAAGAACTCCTCACATTAGTATTATGATTGTATGAGTACACTAAAGACATCTCCTATTGGTTTCCTCTTCCTAACTTCACACTATATTTTTCAAATTTCATCAACGAATTTTCCTACCTTACACTATATTTTTCAAATTTCATCAACTAATTTTCCTATCCCAAAACCCTTGGTTTCACGCTTATGAGTGCTCCTACCTTACTTGGGTCTTTCATTTTGTGATCACTAAGCTTGAGTTCATATTCAAAGAAGGATCTAGTAGAACTTTTATACACAAGGTAGGAACATCCATAACCATCACTGTACCTATAACCATCACCTCTAAAATCTTGAAAAATCTGTAAAAGTAAATAGATGTAACTGCAAGGATGTACAACATGTGAACATGAAAACTTAGTGTTGGTTATGGGTGCAATGGCAGTTTTCTCTTTAAAAATTCACAACTTATTCTCACAGTATCCAAATAATACATTCAAAAGTGCAAACTTACTTTTTTTTTCTGTTCCTAATAGAATCGTATAATTTGCTAGATGTTTATTAGTAGTCATCATGTTCAAAACCCTTAGTTTGACGTTCATGGGTGCTCCTACCTTATGTGGCATTTGCAATTTATCTTCTGTAATATCTTCTGTCACGAGGAGTGAGTATTTCAATTCAATTGATGTGCACTCCAGTTTGGTGTTTATTTTGGGACCCTCCGAGGGTGGAGGGCTGCGCCAGCCAAGGAAATAGTGCAAGACCAAGGCGACGCTCACGGGCCGGGTAGCAAGCTACTGGATGGCCCCGCACTCGAGAAAAATTAGATTAATATCATGGGGATCGATGATCCCCGTATCAGATATTAAACTGAGAAGAACAGATACTACACTTGATCTTAGCCAAAAGGCCAAGAAAGGTATACTTCTCTATCGAAAACTTTGGGTTCATATACTTTATGGGAATTGATATGTGTACCACACCCTTTCAATTATTGTACCACACCCTTTCAATTATTGTACCACACCCTTTCAATTATTGTACCACACCCTTTCAATTACTGTACCACACCCTAAAGTAATTTTAGGATTTTTACCATCAAAAGGTTGAATTTGAGAATTGGGAATTCAAATTTGGACTTAGAGATCATGGTTTAGTCTAGAACCACAAAAAAGGTTGCAATTCAACAACACCTAATGAAAAAGCTTATTGTTTTTACAAACAAAAGTAAAAGTAACACTTTTCTCCCTAACTAAACTTTTTCATTGGATGTTGTTGAATTACAATTTTTTTATTTATGGTTCTATACTAAATCATGGTCTCTAAGTCCAAATCTAAGTCCAAATCTGAATTCTAAATTCTCAAATTTAACTTTTTGATGATAGAAGTCTAAAATTTACTCTAGGATGTGGTATAGTAGTTTAAAAGGTGTGGTACACATATCAATTCCAATACTTTATATCTCACCACTACAAAGACAAACCATATGGAGCAAACTGCAGAAGCACAATAACCCTTTTTTAACCCGCTCTCCTTACATCAAACCTAAAAGATAAAGTTTGATCTGCAGATTAAAATAAACATTTCATTTGTGCAAATAAAAGTAAAACAAATTTGATACAAAGCTTTCATGGGGGTCGAAGATAGATCTATAGAGCCAAGCGCTATTCCCGTCAAGCCTGGAGAATTGAGGGCCTAAAGAACTACTGAAAGACTTCGGAAAGAGAGAACCTACAGGGATGGTGTTAGGAGTGGTACTCAAGTATTATGAACAAGTGATAGGACTTGCAACAAAATTCAAATTTATTTCTGTAATGTAATACTCAAAAGTATGCAACTTTTGTATGTAAGGTAGACACACCCATTTCCAACCGCTTCCCAATGTCGCACCCTGCTTTTGAGGTGTTCATTGTCTACTCTTGAATCCAAAGTGGAGCAATGAATGTTGTTTTCACAAGCAAATTTTGTTACATGTTAGTTGCTGGGCTACTTTGAGAGGGTTGGGATTGGGACTATCAAGTGTCATTATAGGAACATATCCAAGCAGTGTCAAGGATAGCCTAGAGTTGCTAATAGTAACCCTATGAATTGCAACTTTGCCCTTTAATATAAAACAATCTACAATACTTTTTTCCACAAAAATTACATTCCATGATAGCTTGTGCATAACATTCAATAGTGCTACCAGGCGCTGCCCTCCCTCTAGATGAAATGGTGTGGAATATTCCACACCCATCTTTAGCTATGGGGACACTTGGCTGAATTTGTTAGAGAATTTATGAAAGAGAGGCTCAGTTTAGTGCACATATGTCGATGTGGGAGCCAGCCATGTCAGAAAACTTTAAAAAAAAAATCTTGTTTTTGTTTGTATCAGGATGAAGTTTATGGATGATATCTGAAGAGAGAGAAAAGCAGCCTCTCTTCAGGATACTGAATGTTATGTGAAACGCTAACCCTGCGGATTTTTTTCTGGAATATTCAGAAACCTTGAGGTACCTTAAACAAACAGTCGGGTATGAGTCTGTCGACCTTATCCCAGTACTAAATTATCTTTCTAAGCTGCTTGCAATACGTCTTTTCATAAGTTCTAATACAGAAAGATGTTTAGGGATCAAGGTGTATATTAAATTATAACAATTTTGAATGGACACTCTTATTTTGATTTGTCAAGCATTTACATGTTTCTCATATGGTGTACTAAAAGCATGTAACTTCCACTCAACATTTGTTACAATCAACAATGTAGAACTTGTTTAGCAATCTTTTGCTAAGCAAATATAAGAGGTTTAACAACAATAGGTTTCAAATTTATCTCAATTTTAGAGGCAATTATTGTGATTATCAAACATTCACTGTTATCTTTAGTCGCTTTATTGCCTGCATGCTAGTTTAACAAATGTATACTTTTTTTGGTATTAGGAAGGATTTCACTATTTCCAATCAACCTTGAAGATAATGAATTAACCCCTCAAATTCCTTCATATTTACATGCTCAACTGGCTTGAAACTGACCTCTCTCAATAAAATGATCAGTGGATCAAATTTTTGATCTTTTTTCAATCACTCAACTATAAGATCAAATTTTTGGCTTATTTATGTACACCCTCTCAAAATTTCAGATTTTGTAAATTTGGGTATATTTCATTAGATAATAACACTCAAAGTAGGATTAATTTTTTTGAAGCTTCTCTAAAGTGTCAATTTTTATTTTGGTCATCCAAAATGATAAATTCTACTTCATGAGTTTCTTGTGCAATTTGAAATTCTTGAAGAGCATAAAGTTGGCTATATGTTGCACAAATTTCATGATCATACAATGCTTAAAACATAGTGGAAAATTTTGGAAGCAAGAACTACTTCATTGAAATAGTCATTACACTAAGAAAACTTCATTGAAGATATTCTTATAGTAACAAATCTCAATTACAAAATTTGTACAGTCTGAACTTAGTCATCATGTAGAGTACTTGCCAAAGGATTTTTTTTCTAAAAATTAAAACTAAAATAGAAGTTATTCCATAGCAAGGAGAGTTGACTACAAATTTTGCCCATTGACCAAGCCATTGTAAAGTGCTTTTGAACACTTTGTGGGAAACACCCTTCCCAATCTCTTTGTTTATGATTTTTATTAGGGATGCCCGTGTTGACACCTAAACTTAGCACCTAAATCACATATGGTACCATATCTCACTCAAAAAGCATTCAATTCCAAGTTTTTTGGGAGGAATGCAAGCTTTCCAATATAAGCACATAGACCCTTATTGATTTCATAGTCTTATTTTGAGTATTTACACAAATTTTACTTGCCCAAATATCCAAAAAGCCCAAAGTGGGCTTTTTGGTCCTTTAAGAGGTAATTGTAGTTCAAATAACTTGGTCATGGAAATTGAAAAAATTAGGAAGTTGTTCATAGAAAATTGATGAAAAAACAATATAGAAACGGGGACACAAAAATCCATTCCCAACTCACACCCCTCTCACCCAATCAATACTTCACTAAATCTAAAACTTAAATTACATATCTTGAAAGTTTTGATTATAGATTGAGAATGGTTGGTTTTAAATTGATGATGGATTTGTAGAGATTTTTAAAGCATTAATTAAAAATTGATGTTTTTATCAAATATTTCTTATCAACACTTCTCTTAATTTGATTCATGTCAAATTTTAGTACATTGTGTCCTTTTTTCTATCTACAAGAGGCTCGCTTGAATTGAGATAATTTCAAGCTCTAAAAGGTGGTTAAACAATGCTAGTGGGAGATTAAAAGTTGATGAATATAGCATATTTGATAAAGCAAAATAGCACTAGGCATGGGTTAAAGGCATGGAGTTGGAATAGTCTACTCTTCAAATATTAATGCATGTTATCCCCCTTTAGAGACTTTTGAAATACATAATTAGTTTTAGATTTGGTGAAGAATTGATCACATGGAAAGGGTTTGCGTGAGGAATGAATCTTTTTGTCCACATCTCTACATACCTATTCAACTTTTTAATTTTATTGATAGCCTTACCATTAGACGTCTCTTAATTCCAAAATTATCGTTCTTTGTAATAGGCAAGGAATAAGACCACTTAAGAGGTGAGCATACACAAGTATGCTTATTAAACACTTATTTTGTTTTGAAAGGTTGCAAAAAGTCATATTTAACTCCAAAAGGACTAAGTTGCATTTTTTTTGGCAGCATAGCAATTTTGGGCAGATATGTGTGATTGGAGATTTCCATATTTTAGGTTAAAATTTTAAGAGAAGGTGGAGTCAATGAATATCTTTCACATACACTAAATTTCATGACATTTGGAATCATGGGTAGAAATTTATGGCTTAATATGTTGTTTTTTTCCCAAAAAAGTAGCTAGGGGCAGCACATTTATTTATACTGCAATTGAAATTTTTGGATCTTACCCAAAGATTGAAGGGCAAAGATATCTCCTTGTCAAACCTGGATCCATCTTCTATGAAGGCAATTGTTTTTGCTTACCGCCATTTACTTCATCTTTGTTGGAAGTGGCCATATGTTGATCAAGCTTGTCAAAGCCATAGCTTTTGGCCAATTTCCTTTCTCCTCCTTCCATTGAAGCTAGCTAAAATCTAAAGCTCCAATGTTCACATTTTGAAAATATTGTTGTGTAAAATGAAACATAAAATTGTTAAAAAAAAACGGCTTTGTATGAGAATTTTCTTGAAACTAGTTTCATATTCTAATTTTTAGTATGTTTTCTCTAATTCAAAATGTTATAAAAATTCTTAGGTACATGACTAGCACTATTAAAAAAGTCAATCTTAAAAAGCACAAGCAAAAAAGTGAAATTGATTGCAAAAACCACTCTAAATTAGAGCAGCCCAAATTTGAATGCCCAAAAAAAACTATTTCTTGCTTCAAACCTTATAATCTCACATTCTTTGTGGTAAACATCTGTCATTTATTTACTATACCATATTGAAGTAGTCTAGTACTATATCTTACAATAAATTGCACCAAGATTTTATTGGTAATTTTTTTGAACGGCTCATTTTGAATAATTTTTGGTGAAACATAGTCTTGATCAATATAAATAGGGGTGAACATGAACTTCTTGTTTTCCTTCAAAACTTGTTAAAAAATAATTTAAAGCCATCCCTATAATAATTTAGACTTTTTTAATATTAAAAAAACAATCAGTTATAGCATGTATTCAATTATCTTTTCTGTTTCCAAATTTTCATACATTTAGCACATTTTCATCCACTCTTAGATGTTTTCCCAATCCGCCTACCCGCTTTCATCCAATATTATTCATAAAATTGCATATGAACAGAAAGATTTTACTAAAAAGAGCTCAATAAAAGTAAAACAACATGTGATCCTTTAACCTTTTGTGCTTAGAGTTGAATCATATAAACATGAAAATTTAATATTGATTCCATGAATAATTTAACCCTTAAACGACCGAAAGGCCCTTTGCAACTAGTACAATACAAGGTATTATTCTTGTATTTGGAATGGATCCACACCTCTACTACATTTGAAACCAACAAAAGAAGTTGGAGAATAGATCAATGCGGTTCTAATGAGCTTCTTTAGATCCAAAATTAAAAAAATTGTTGGTAGCAAATGACAATTATACGTCAGCATATATACTATGCCATATGGTCATTTAAGAGTTTGGACATGATGACTATTAATAAACATCTAGCAAATTATAAGATCCTATTAGCAACAAAAATAATAATGAGTCTGCACTTTCAAATGTATTATTTGGATATTGTGAGAATAAGTTGTGAATTTTTAAAGAGCAAATTGCCATTGTACCCATAACCAACACTAAGGTTTCATGTTCACATGTTGTACATCCTTGTAGTTACATTTGTTTACTTCTATAGATTTTCCAAGATTTTAGAGGTGATAGTTATGGGGACACTAACACTTATGGATGTTCCTACCTTAAATTGGAGAATGGAGTGGAATTCATCAATCCTCCCTTTTTACATTCAATTGTCATCATGAAAGTTTTCAAAAATTAAATTAACCCCTAAAAGACGAGGCAACCCTATGCAACTAGTACAATATGAAGTATTTTTCTTGTATTTGGAGTGCATCCTCACCTTTATTACATTTGAGATCAACAAAGAAGTTAGAATATAGATGAGTGCTATTTTAGTGAGGTAGTCAAGATCCCAAATTAAAGCTTTTTGTTGGTAGCAAATGCCAACTATACAGCAGCATACACACTATGTATTATAGTAGCCTTGTCCTTTAAGGGTTAAGGGAAAATTTCATGGATATACCCTTGAAGTTTGCAATATTTTCATAGATACTTGCCTATTTTTTTGCTGTGAGAAATAAACCAGTTGAGTTTATCTTGAGAAAACTCTCTTAAAATCTTAGGATGTCTTTTCAAAAAGGTTTATGAATGGCAAGTATGTGATTTGTCATAAGAGTTCCCACTTTAGAACAAAAAAACAACCTATAACACCTTGTGATTGCTATTTTGTCTATTTTGTGTGAAACTAGTCTTATTGGAAAGGTGGAAAACCTTGCTTCCTAGAAATATAAGGAGCCCACTACAAGAGAAATTGTCCAAAATGACAAAAACATGTCCAAATCAACATGGCTAAACCTACAAAAATTGTCCAATTTGACAATCTTTTTGTCATTTTGGACATATTGAGTCAATTTGGACATGTCAATGAGGACACAATTTCTTATAGTGCGGCTCTTCTCAATCAAAGCTTGCATGAAGCATTAACATTCAAAACCACACAAGCATGAAACACTAGATATTTTCTCCATACAGCTCACTCAATCATTATAATATTTCACCTCCAACGGTAGATCTAGCTGAAATTTTGATACATTACAACAAACAAGGTGCCCTTTGCATTCATACGGTTGGATTATTCAAATTGAACCCATATTTGATTCAATTGCACATCTAAGCTACATCCCTTCTTTTATTGGATTTTGTGAAAATGGGTGTGGTCTTTAAAGGGTTAAGGTGAAAGCACTCATAGCCAACAATGCCTCTTATCCAACCAATGAGGTAGAAGAATCTAAAACTAGCACCAACCATTCTCTAACATCTAAAAATAAACCTAAATGTATGTAGTGTTATACCCAAACTAGACACACAAGTTAACTTAAGGGAACACAAATTGTGTAGGTGGTGGTTTAGGGTTGCATGTGACATGGTCTTTTTGTTGTTGCTTTTTTGGGGGTCTAGTGTCCACAACAGGTCAATCTAGAGAGTTACCTACAAACAATTTGTAATTTATTCATACAATCTTAGAAAATTCCATAAACAATTTTGCTTGCATCTGCGCCCATTTCCTAACAAGCGCATGCCATTAGATTCTCAAAAGACCCTCAAATTACCACATGTGAAGTAAGTGTCAATTTTAGGTTCTTCTACTTTAGGGTGCGCTATTTTCAATCTAAGGGAGAAGTGCTTTGGAATTCATTCTTTTGTTTTTTTAGGGTTAGGAAACCTAGGATCATTTTAGTCATGCCACGTGTCTCAAAGTGAAGTAGGAAGTAATGAGTGGATAATAATTTGGCTTGTATTATTAGAATTGCATGAGTCTAAAGGTTGGCAATAGGTTCAAAGCACTTTATGACTCCCAAAATTCATAGTAATTTCAGTTTTGCAAATAAAATCATTAAACATTTACAATCCCAATATTTCTTATCTTCTTACACGCAAAAAAAAATTTGTTGCCTCAAATTCTTAGTAGTTTGTTGCAAAATTGCTTAAGTTGTTGGGTATGGGTGCTTCCACCTTAATCAACATCAGCTCTCGTACGCACCACCAAATTTGTACAGAAATATTTTGGGGGGTTTTTTGTTTCTCCAATTTACAATGTAAGTTGTGAAATTACATTTTCTAAGGTAAATTTAAGGGAATTGCTAAAGCCACACCCAAAATTGCTAACGCCACACCCTAATGTGTTCTTTGACCATGAACTATGAGAATTTAATGTTAATTTTTAAAATTTGGATCAATAGATTTGTTTCATCTTTATCATTCTAAAGTTGTATTCAAAAAAATTAGAGGTGTTTGAATTTGAAACTAATAATACAAGAATTTTGAAATATTTAAAGCAAAAATATACCAAAAAAACAGCAATGGTGCAATAAAAGTTCCACAAAAAAAATTATTCATTTTTCTTTCTTTTAAGAAGATGGCAATTCCTTGATTGAATGAATGATGGACCACTTGAATTTAAAAAATAGCATTAAATTTGCAAAGTACATACTTATAGGGGGTGTGGTGTTAGCAATTTTGGGTGTGGCTTTAGCAATTCCCTAAATTTAATTACTTCTTGAGTCGTCTTGACGAGATACGGGTCAAAGTAAATTAGAGTGAGGAGCTTGCCGTCATGTTGGCTAGCTTTTCCTTGCTCGTGTGCGAGATTTTCTAGTTTTTTCTACTTTTATTCTCTAATTGTTAACGCTCACCATACATTTTTGTAATATAAAGAATATAAAAGTCAATTTGGCAGCTACATTCAGATGCCATTTTCACATGGACTAGAAAAGTGAGAAGAAATTAGGGATCTAATTATGGTTTGAAGTACACAACAAGTAGGTGATTTTAGTAAAACATGCATTGTTGTTATAGTATAGTGATGCTTGGTTAACGTCAACCTTTGTGACATAAACAATTGGATATGATCATAGTCCCACTCCCTTTTTGCTAGAAATGTGTATTATGAGCCTGGTCAAGGTCAAGTGCTTGCGTACAATCAACACTTGCTGTCTGTCAAGGCCCATTTTGACTCCTCAACTAGAAAGGTATGTGGTTAGTAAACCAAAGACTTGGGTCAAAAAGCACCTCTAGAGTTACAACCATCATAACAAAGAGAAATATGCAAATGGAGTGTTTGTTTATGATCAATGTTGAGATTTGATTAACATTTTTTTCTAGCCCACACTATTGACCTTATCCGCGAGCACCACTATACTCACTCTCTCTTACATTCCAAAACCTTATTGTTGTTTTTGCTGTTAAGCCCCTTGCACCATTTTAATGAAATATCAAAGTGTTACCATTTCAACAAAGTTGATCTGCATGGTTGATTAATGAGCCTCTTTTGGACAGTTTTTCTTAGGTGATTTTCAATCATTTTTAGAATGAAGTAAAAATACTCTGTAGATAGTAGATAACATGTACTATCCATTCCATCACTATCCAAATGACGGTGACTTTCCTTTTGCAATTTGTAGAGAAATTGCATGAACCTGCGTTGTTTTTTCTTGTATGCAACAAAGATATGAAACAAACAAAGGAAGAATGAAATAGAAAAAATCAAAGAAATATATATGGCCATTTTGAGTTCATTGAACTCAAAGCTAAAAAAATATTTAGTGATACAAATCAAATTGTGTGTAACATTACACACTTTTAATGACAATATGCCAATATTTTGGCACAATACTTCAAGCTGCAGCGCTTTAATGGCTAAAACTAAAAATCTATGTCCATTCTAATATGTGGATTGAACAAGTTGAACCTGTCAAATTATACATTTCACTACTTTTGGCGCCTGAATATGGCCAATCCAATTTTACAAAATTGACGTTATCTGAAAAAAACATCATACAGGGAAGGCAAATAATCTAAATGGACTAGCAATACTTAATTCTCAAAGATCTATAGATTGAAGCTTGACAATTGCAATTGGAGGAAGCTAATATCTAGCTTGCAATTCCACATTCACGCACTTACACCAGGAATTGACTTGAATGAAGCAAAGTCATTTTGTGACATCAAGCACAGCCAATGGCATCATATTTTGATCTAATTGGTTCCAAGATGAAACACGTTAAAAGCTTAGGTCAAGCCTGTGTCATTTATTATTTCTATTGAAGAACATGCATTAGTCCAACTTTTTAGAAGGTCCATGACAAAGCACAAATGGTAGAACAAGTCAGTTGATTTGCTTTCCAGAAGGTCGTGAACAAAGCACAAATGGCACAAACTATTTAGCTGCTTTGTTTTTCAAAAGGTCCAAGAACAAAGCACAAATGGCACAAATGATTCAGCTGATCTAAGGTGGAAAACCTGAACTATTGGTCATTGAAAGTTCTCTGATTATCCCTCACTCGGCCATGGCTACTGCTACTGCAGTTCTAGTGGCATGCCGTTTCCCTTTCCTCCAATGGTTATTGCAATGGTCCTAGGGTTTGAAGTTTGTGTAGCCAGCACTTTTGGAACAATGCCAGTGAGGACTCCATCAACATAGGTTGCACTTATTTTCTCTTGGTCACAAAAAGTGGACATAGTGAACATACGCAGGAAAGTTCCTGAGTTACGTTCCATGTGGATATATTTGGCTTTGGCACTAGCTTCTTCACGCTTTCTAGTTCCACTGATGACAAGGAGGTTTGGGTTCTTCAATTGCACCTGGATAGGAAGAGCACCACTTGTGGAAGATATCTTTTTCAATGTGACAGAATGTAACGGGCAATGCAGGACGCAAAAAACACAAATGTGAATCTGATCATTCCAGAATATAGCTCAAAATTTCCCTAAATTGACAACATCACCTCTTGTCCTCATGAGTTTTGAAAAGCAATTTAATGAGCTAAAAATACCATAACCAGCGAGAAATCAAATTCACAAACCTAATACAATTGTTTGTCTCCTCTAAAGGTAACAAAACTTTAATGATTGTGCAAACCTACCATGGAGAGAGAACTTGCATCAACATAAGACATGCACTTGTCGGTCTAAAGATCTGAGAAGTGAAGATAAAGCTGATATGATCCAAGAAGGTAAGACCGTAAGGCCCAAGAAGTGAAGGCAAAATTAAGTTCTACGTGCAGATACTAAACTAATAATGCATTCTCAAAGCCATCGAGTTGGATCTGAGTGTGTAGTATCACAGTCAACGGTAACTTGTTCTTGTTCCAATTTAGTGGAGTCTAGGGTAATGACCTTACAGAATATGTGACCAAGGCATGCCTCTTGAAGGTCCAAAATAGAAGAATGACTTGAGGGACTCACTTTAACATCCGCATGAGTAACACCTGGCATGTTGGCCACAAGCACATAGGCCTTTTGATTGTCCATGATATCAACCACTGTATTGATTAAAGCTTTTGTGTTGTCATGCAGGTATTTCATAGATTAAGGCTCCAATGATAGCGCGGCTTCATCTTGACGCTCCAACGAGAGCGCATGGTGATTAGCAACAACGTGTAGAGTCTGATACGGAAGCGCCATTTTGATGGAAGGTCAAGTATACAAATCCGATGTAACTTGATCAAAAAGCCCAAGCCCAAGAAGAACTGCTAATCACCAGGAAAACAGAGAGAGCAATGGTGGAGAGTGAAAATGTGCTTGGACTTGAGAGATGAAGAAGGAAGAGAATTTCTTCAAAAAGAGCGCAGGGTGAAGGAGGAGAATTCAAAAAGAGCGCGAGATGATTCTTGAAATTGAAAGAGATTTGGAGTACAAGAGGTTCTCTATGCATGAGTACCAGGAATTTTTACTCAAGTCTTGCTACCCGTTGCTGCCCAACAAGTAATCATTTTTTCTAGTTTTCTTGGAAGTTATAATAGGGATTAACCCTTAAAAGTCCATAGGGCATTGTATACACGTTGACATATAATTGTCATTTGCTACCAATAAGAAATTTTAATTTTGGATCTCAAGTAGCTCACTGGAACCACATTGATCTATTCTTCAACTTCTTTGTTGGTCTCAAATGAAGTAAAGGTGTGGATCCATTCCAAATACAAGAAAAATACCCCGTATTGTATTGGTTGGAGCGGCACGCTAGGACGTTTAGGATTAATCCTTGAAGGGCCCTTGGGCTCTAGAGATATGGTACCAAATACAGTCGCAACCAATATTCAAAAGTTTGAATCAGCTGGAAATTAAGTGTTACAACTATACATATTAAATGGTTGTATGATGGTGGGTGCATAAAAAAAATTGGAAAGCCCTCAGAACAGCTCAAATACGTTGTACATAACATAGGGAGTGCACTCCTTTTTTATTGTACACTTGCAATTGAATGAAGCGTTATTATAATTGCCTTCGTTTTAAAATTTTGACATGGCTTTATAAAAAGTAAGCATCATTTGAAATGGGTATGGGCTCTTTATAAATAATGAAGGGTAGGGCATAATAATGAGAATTGTAAATCTTTTGGTTGTACAATAGCCTTGCCAATATTCAAAAAACAAAATCTACACTTTTTTTGGATGTATTTTAAATTTGAATGGTTAGCTAAAGTATCCCATGTTTTGAGTATGACAAGGTATCCCATGTTTTGAGTATGACAAGGTATCCCATGTTTGATCCATGTCCAAGTATCCAATGTCAGTTGTATTCAGCAGTAGCACATGGTCATAAGGTTAATAAATGATGTATAGGTAATGATATAGGATTGGACATGTGAATGAAGCTTTTTTGATGTTCATGTACAATACCAAGTAGTATAGTTACGTAATGCATGTTTTGGCATTCCCATCAAGTTTGTGTAACAAAAATTATAAATGGTATTATAATTTCATATTGTTGGTATATGATTCTCATGCAATCCCAATCAACCATACCAAATTGTGGTTACTAAAAGCAAAAAATTTATTTTTGGTAAACTGTTTTGTGTCAAATTCATGGTTTTACAAGAAAGTTGATTAAAAAACATTGGTGATGAATTTTTGAGATTTGATTGCATGGATGTGTTGGGGACCTCCATGCGCATATCTATCCTTGTAATAGACATCTTCAAAAAGTTCAAAATTCCTTGAATGGAGACTTGAACATTGGTGTAATCATGACCAAATTTAGTAAAATAAGTATCCCAAAATTTTTAATAACGTTTGGCAAAATAACTTATCATCATGCTCAAAGGTACAAAATCAATCATAATGCATGAGTCAAATAGCATAATCTAATTACCATAAAGAAATATTTGTTTTACTAAATTTGGTCATGATGACTCTAGCATTCTAGTTTCCATTGAAAGACATTTGAACATTTTGAAGATTTCTATTAGAAGGATAGATGTGCGCACAGAGCTCCCCAACACATCCATGCAATCAAATCTCAAAAATTCATCACCAATGTTTTTTAATCAACTTTCTTGTAAAACCATGAATTTGACACAAAACAATTTACCATAAATAGAATTTTTGCCTTTAGTAACCACAATTTGGTATGATTGATTGAGATTGCATGAGAATCGTATACCAACAATATGAGATTATAATACCATTTATAATTTTTGTTATACAAACTTGTTGGGAGTGCCAAAATGCATTACGTAACTATACTACCTGGTATTGTACAAGCTTATGGCTTATGCTTAGGATTAGCTTGGGGCTTGAGGGTTGGGCTGTGCTTTAGCAACTCTTGCTTGCATGCTTGTATGTTTTGTGGATTTGATTGCACCGTTTATCTCAAATTTTGCCACAACGCTTTCTGTTCATGCAAGGTTTTTTGGACTTTGCAGGGGTTCATGTGCAATGCTATCTCTGTCTGCGGGTTCATTTCCCAAGCTTTCTCTGATTTCTTTGCATGCTCAACTTAAAAAGGGTTTGTGGTTGAAGGAGAATGGGTTTCTCTACTTTTTCCTTCATTCTATGTTGAATTTACAAATCTGCTTTTAGGTATACTATATGCTTTTCCATGCTTTTTGTTTTCTCTCAAGTTCTTGTTTGAAGTATTATGTGATTAATTAAAATTTATGTTTTGAAGTGTTTGGTCTTTGATTACATGTGTGTAATTTCATTTGTGTCATTGTGTATTTATAAAGAACATAGGGTATACAAAAATATCACAAGAACTTAATTCAAATGAAGCCTAGAGTACATGAAATTGTCAAAGTTTAGAAATTTAGGTAAATATAGCCCTATAGAAATTTAAATAAATTACCTACATAGCCCCCATCTTAGAGGAGCTTGAACGCACGCTACCCACAACCATCATGTATAGTGTACTCCTTGTGGTACATACAACCGCAAAGGGCTTTCAGGCCGTTCAGGGGTTAACTCCAAAATGACATTAAAGACAAAATGTGTCCTCAATCAATTTTTGAAGTTGAAGAAATCCTTACAAAATTACTATTTTTAGTAGTTTTTTTTGAAAAATTCTTTTTGAAGTTTCTTTTTAGCTTCAATAATCCGATTTTGCAAATGATTGATTATGATTTTTCTATTCAAAACTTTGTGCACGTCAGGTGTCCATTGCAATCTTGACCTTATGTAGTGTTGAGGGCTCTTGGGAATGGGCCTCAAGTACACTAGATCTTTGAGAAAAAATTACATTAGAAATTCATTTCAAAAGAAGTTTGAGTAAATTTTGAGAAGCCACAACTTGACTGGGGTTATGCATGTTAGGCCCTTTAACCTCATATTTTTGTGGTGACCAACTTTTTAAATTTGACATGTTTAATGAAGATTGAAAGACTTAAAATCACTTTTATAGTTTTAACACCCTCATGATCAAACCTTATAATCTTTCAATCCATAAGAGACATTGTTGTGTTTTCTTTTCTAATGTGATCTCTAACATGTCTAGTTTGATTTTAGGGGAAATTACAAATAGGGGCATGAAAACGTAAAATATTAATCACATTTCATGCTCACAAGGGGTGTCCCATTAGCAATTTAGGGTGCTGCATTAGCAATTCCCATAATTTAACCCTTAAATGTCTCAAGGGCATAGTAGATATGCTGTCATATAATTGGTATTTGCTACCAATAAGAAGTTTTAATTTGGGATTTCAAGTAGCCCACTAGAACCGCTTTAATCTATTCTCCAGCTTCTTTGTTGATCTCAAATGTAGTAGAAGTGTGGATTCATTCCAAATACAAGAAAATACCCTATATTGTACTAGTCACAAACAGCCTTTCGGATGTTTAACCCTTAAACGTCCGAAAAGGCCCTTTACGACCAATACAATACAGGATATTTTTCTTATATTTGAAATAGATCCACACTTCTATTACATTTGAAATCAACAAAAAAATTGGAGAATAGATTAAAGCGGTTCTAGTGGGCTACTTGAAATCCCAAATTAAAACTTCTTATTGGTAGCAAATACCGATTACTATACGGCAGCGTACATTCTATGCCCTATGGTCCTTTAAGGGATAATTTAATTTTTGAAAACTTCCGTGTCGCCGGATGAATGTACGAAGAATGGATGGATGAATTCCCACTCCATTCTCCAACTTACTCACAACAAGCGCTCAAGCAGTCAGTCTCCAAGCCTGAAGTCCCTTTTATCCGACGTGGCAAGACCAGAACAGCCCGATCCCAGAATCGACGGTCCCAACATCGTCTTCTTCCCCCCCGATTCCCCGAACACACCATTTCCCGAAACAGAACCATTTGTCCCGTTTCCCAAGCTCGCTCCACGCCATAGCCAGAACAACGCATTGTCCCTTCACAAACAAATCCATCCCTCCCCCTCCATTTCACGTTACAGCGATGGCGGTCAACAAGTACCTGTTGGTGGCACTGCCGCTGCAGGGATCGGAGCGACAAACCTGGGAGAATCTGCAGAGCGGAGTCTCACGAGCTGCGTTTGATACTCCGACTTACAAGGTAAAACAAACGGCCTTTCTTTTTAAAATTCAATAGATCGACTCACTCTGGCCCTTTTACTCAAGTGGATCCGAGAGTCAAGGTCGAGATCGATTTGTGGAGTTTTTTGTCCTAACAAGGTTTTACATTGTGTAACGATTTTTGTATCTCTGTGTGTGTGTGGGAGCAGTTTCCTATTCCGCAGCTGCGAACGGGAACGCTCGACTCGTTGCTCATCCTCAGTGACGATCTCACGAAGGTGCGAATTCGAGGCAGCTCTATGAATCCAGATTTTTCTGCCATTTTTTTTAGTGATCGTTAAGAACTTTAACCTAATTATAGCTTTTGAATGCAAAAATATGCTTGCGCTGGACTTATTGCTCATCCTCAGTGATGATCTCACGAAGGTGCGAATTCGAGGCAGCTCTACGACTCAGATTTTTCTGCCATTTTTTTAGTGATCGTTAAGAACTTTAACCTAATTCTAGCTTTTTTGTACAAAATCATTCTTGGAAAGCGATCTCTGCTTTACGCGTTTTTTTTAGAAGTTGCACTTACTGCCCTAATTTTTGCTGCTATTCAGTTGTGTTCTTTGCAAAAAAATTAGTAGCTGTATTGTTTGCGTAGAAATGCTGGTTTCCAAATATGAAGCGACTGAATCCTTTTGAGTTTTTGTAGGAGTCATACTCTCTCTGCCCTAATTTTTGCGCTAGGATGTTCACTATCTCACTTTTAAATTTTCATTACTTACAAAAGGAATTTCCTATTAACGGACTGTTCTAATCGATTCTGATCGAATGAGAATCAGTATTTGTAAGTGGCAAGGAACTGATCATCTAATATTTATTTCTTTTAGTGGAAATATAGTATGATGCAAAGAAGTGTAGATTTTTAGAATTTCTGCAATCTTGCCACCTAAGGTTCCAACTCTTTTATTATGACATTTATGTTGAATGTGTGCTATAGTTAATGATAGTGTGGCAATGGTGCAAGATATTCTAGAATGTCATTCTGGAGAAGGTCATAGCAAAGAGGTTTGCGTGTACAGATTTGCGGTCCTGTGAACCCTAATTTTTTCTTTACAGGCTAATCAAGTGGTCGAGACTGTGACGCACAAGGTGCGGAGGCAAATAGATGACTTGGAGCGGGCATCCAATGCGGATAGTAGCGGTATCCTTTCTGTCGATGGAGTTCCTGTCGACCATTTTGTTACCAGGTATGTGTAAGCAAATGGTTTTTGAAGGGACGTTTCTGTAAGTAAGGCTAAGGAGGGAGTTGAGAGAGGAAAACGGTAGAAACTATTGATAGTGATAAGTGGTTTTGAATCTCCTACAGATTTACCTGGGACGATGCGAAGTATCCAACCATGACACCCATGAGAGAGATCGTGGACACAATTCAGGAGAACGTGAGCAAGCTTGAAGATGATCTTAAGGTGCGCTCTTGCAGGTCTTATATCCTTTTCGCTTAGAACCTAGCTTTTGAGCCACATTCTAAAGCTCTTGCAAACATTTTTCTTTTTCCTTACAACCACTGCACAATGGCTTTGAACTAGTGATGATATTTCCATAACTATGCAAATCTTAATTTCGATGAAAGAACATTTTTTTGAAATTGTGCAACTTACGTTTCTCTATGATCGCAGATAAGGGTTTCGGAGTACAGCAATGTAAAGACAACATTGACCACAATGCTACGAAAGCAGAGTGGGAGGTGTGTCTCAATTATTTTATTCTGAGATCTACAGCACTGAGGTGTTTATTTAAATTTTCTACCGAAAAATGTGAAGTTCAACTTCGGTATCTATCATTAACGAAATTTTCATGTCATGTTTTGTCAACTTGGACAGCATGGCAGTTCGGGATCTTTCGAATGTCGTGAAACCCGATGACATTATCAGCACGGAGCATTTGACCACGCTTCTGGTGGTGGTGTCTAAGTATTCACAGAAGGACTGGCTAGCAAGCTACGAAACGCTCTCCAATTTTGTGGTATGTGAGTGTCTTTAGCAGTCACGTCTTCTGCTTTTAGTACATTAATGACCTGTGTATATATTTTGTCAAATGTGATGTAGCTATGTACTTTGGTAAGCATGCTGTTTTACCGGTCCTTACTACGATGTATGTGATTGATGAAGGTCCCACGCTCTTCCAACAAACTTACGGAGGACAACGAATACGCTCTTTACACTGTGACCTTGTTCCGGAAGGTCGCCGATTCCTTCAAAACCTCAGCAAGAGAGCGAGGTTTCCAGGTTAGAAAATCTTTTGCCTCGATTTCCATTGACCAACAATCATGATTTTTTATGTATATACCTAACTGATGACTGTCAATCAGGTTCGGGACTTTGAAATGGACCCAGAAGGACAGGCATCCAAGCAGGAAGAGATGGTAAAGTTACAAAAGGATCAAGACGAACTTCGCCAATCCCTTCAACAGTGGTGCTACCAAGTTTATGGCGAGGTAATCCTTCGGCACGTTTCTTGCTTAGGAAGGATTGCATACTTTGTTGATCAAATTACATGCTAACATGTGCTCATCATGTCCAAATGAACAGATTTTTAGTGCATGGATGCACTTGTGTGCTATTCGACTATTCACTGAGAGTATCTTAAGATACGGCCTGCCACCAAAATTCCTGGTCAGAGCCATTCCTTTTGTTACTGAACCCTTTTACTTCATTGCTTTCATCCAATATCTCAACTTGCACTTTTGTAGATGCTTTGCAGCAACACGTTTCTTACCACGTCTAGTTTAATTCTTCCAGGCTGCTGTTTTGGCTCCAAGCTCAAAGACTGAAAAGAAAGTACGTGCAGTTTGTGACAAGCTCTCGAGCGAGACAAACAGGTATATCTCATTATTTGCAACATGCGTTGGAAACATAGATGATTGATAAGAGATTCTTGCAGTACGAAATTTCTGACTTATCGTTTTTTTTTGCTTTTGTAGTTCATTTTGGCATTCTGAAGACGATGCCGGGATGATGGGACTTGCCGGTGGCGATTCAGAGGTGCATCCGTATGTCTCTTTAACAGTGAATTTATCTGGGTAAGATGTACGAATGGAAATGTTTTTCTCTGTTTTTTTTCCAGTTCTAGAATGTAAGGGTTCCCTTCATTTAAGCTTCAAATCTTGTTAAATACAACTCCTCTTTGATGAGGTGATTTATATGTATTTTTGTTCTTCTCCACGTTGGCTTTGTGCCAAAGGTCATTACTTCGCCCTCATCAGCCAATACTATGTAATGCCCCCTTCTGAATTGTGCTTTTTGCTTCATTGTTTACATTTTACACCTTAGATTGTTGTGGAAATCGTTCTAAGTATGCATATATGTACTATTACGGAAGTGCTCATGCTTCAATACCCGTGTTATGCAAGACACAAAACCATACCATTTTGTAGTTGTATTCTTAACCCTGTAAGGTCAGAGGCTACAGTCGAACTTCAATATCCTTTTACTGTACTCTACCTATGTATTTTATTTTATTTGTGTCACTGTGTAATAACCCATTAAGGTCTGGTCGACCAGTTTCTGGTTGATTTTGACTCTTTTTAGTTAGTAGGGAGAGCATGTTACGGAATTTGAGGATGCGGCAAAGGGGACGGGTGTAGGCAATTAGGAATCCCATAGTTTGGAACTAAAATCAGGTTTAGCTGAGCTGCCACATGGAAGGCATTGGAAAAACTTGAGAAGTATTGGCTACCAAAATACAAGAATGAATGTAGAATAGATGGTCATAATTGGTAAAGATTGAGTACTTGTATGCATGCCCAAGAATCTAGGTTTTCCCTAAACCCATCATCATCCTAAAGAATTGCCACGTGGTCCATTAAGCAACAAGAAAGAACAATCCATAGAGAAATACAATCCACCACCGTAGAGATTGCCATACCCATAAACTATGCATGACATTATCATCCATACGGTTGGATCTTCTATATGCATTCATATTTTTTGTTAGTATGAGTTTTTCCAAAATATTAGAAAAGGCCTTGCCCACCCTAGAATCAACCACGGACTTATAGGTGTATCTTCTAAATGCAATAAACTTTTTGAGTTTAGGAATGTTTTGAAGTTTTGAAGTAAAGTAGACTCTGTATCTAAGAAGTTTTATTATATTAGTTTTGTCGAAGGGAAAAGAGATATCTTCAATTTGAGAATCAAGTTTTAAAGAAAAAAGTGTTGAATAAATGAAACACACTAAGGTAGGCGCACCCATAAACGTGGAAATAAGGGTTTTGGAGTAGGTAAAATAATTGACTAACTTTGAAAAAAATATTGTATACTAGGAAATGGAAACCAAAAATATTGGCATCAATTTCAAGGTTCCAACTACAAGCATTTGTTCACAAAGATTTTCCAAAGTCCAAAATCACTGAAATTGTAAGAACCATGTGTAAGAGATGCTAATCACAAGGCTTGTTGGTTCTTAAATAGTGAGATGGGTACTCAAAACCTCATGCTAGTCACACACAACCATCACTTCATCACCCATAACCATCACTCAATCACCCACAACCATTTGTTTTTTTATTGGCTGGCCCTGCCATTGTCAAGTGACGGGCATGGGGACGCAACGCTTATGGATACTGCTACCTTACATGTGTATAGGACATCTGTTTTTTTGAAACAAAATCCTGTATTGATTTGGAAAACAAACAATATGATTATTGTTTACTCTAATGATGTCGATATACCATTTTGATCATTCATAAGTCACATTTTGGTATGGATTGGCAGTGTCTTTTACTTCCAGTAAACTTGGTCTTGTTGCAAAATACCCAAAAAAACCATACACATAATTTGGTGGACACAAATTCTAATTTTGAATTCAACAAAATTAGAAGCTTATAGCCGAACTTGAACATTGTTGAAAATTACGAGCACTACACACCTGATTGACTTGACTATTGTTTCCACTTTTGTTTTCACCCAATTGAGATTTGGGCTTGTTTCTAGTTTCAAGAAAGAGTTTGACGTTTTGTTGGCCTCCATTTTTTGTTACATAGAAAAAACGAAAATCCCTTCTACATGCACAAAGAATTGACTAGTTTCGAAGTCCATTTCTTTCACAAACAATATGCTCACTTTGAAACTAAAGTTTGAGACATGTTTTTTAATGTTGCCATGTTTCTTGTAAGACTTAATGTAACTTCAACAAATCCAAATTGGTCTTTAAACCCTTAGTATCATAGTTTGATTTAAATTTACATATTGTATTTAGTAACAAAGTATTATACAGTATGCCTCTTATCTTTCCATTAGTATGTGATTGCATGTAGTGGTAGAATTTGAATTTTAGCTCATTGAGCAATGCTTTTAGCCACTTAAACTAATTATGAAAACCACATTTGAGATAATTTAATGATTTTAAGTGGTTGCAAAACGTTTCTTTGTTTGTTCTTAGGAAAAATTTCTTGGATATCCCTGAAGTTTGCCATATTTACATAGATATTCTTGGTTTTTTAGAAATTGCACAAATACCCTTGGACCATAATCTTGAAGTGTTTGTTTTGTTATGCACGCTACTTTTTTCATGATCAATGTTCAAGCAAGGAGTGCAATAGAACAAAAAAGAAGCAATGTGCACACAAGGGAGAAAGAAGTGATATACACTATATAACAAATGTTTGAAAGTTACGGATTAAGGGTATTTGTGTAATTTCTGAAAAACTAGGGATATTTATGTAAATATGGCAAACTCTAGGGGTACTCATGAAATTTTCTCTTGTTTTTACTTGTCAAAATGAGATTAGTGTCAAAAAGCAATGTTGAAATAGTGTCAATATTGACACTTCAAAAGATTCTTGGAGTTAAAATGACACAATAGATTTAGGATTTAAATAATTAAATTTCAATGTTAGCACATGTGGACAACACACAAATTTTTGGCTGTGATAGTTCAACCTAGACATAGGAAATAAGTTACCACCAGGTATGATCCTCACTTATATTAATAACATGCTCTATTCCAACTATTGTACACACTAGCATACAAGTCCTTTAGGGGTTGAAGGAAATTCATAGTGGTGAACTCAACATTTGAAAAACAACATCAATTGTTTGTCATAGATGTGGTAAAGTTTTTGTTTCCCTCTAGTACTTCAACCCTTAAACGTCCGTAGGGAACCATATATACTCTGACATATAATTGTCATTTGCTATTGATAAGAAAATTTAATTTGGGATCTCAAGTAGTTCACTAGAACCGCATTGATCTATTCTCCAACTTCTTTATTAGTCTCAAATGTAGTAGAGGTGTGGACCCATTCCAAATATAAGAAAAATGTCCCGTATTGTATTGGTTGCAGCAACACGCTGGGACGTTTAGGGATTAAATACTTACACTTTATTCATATGGTATCTGTAAAAAACATGCTAGGTTGCAATGAAATCCTCCTTCAAGACACAACAAATAAGTAACTAATCTAAAAATAGAAACCATAGTTGGAAGTTTTTACATTAAATGGTGCATGTAGGTTGCTTCACTCTAGTTTCTCAACATTTTATACTATACAAATAATTACTGATACTACAAATAATTTTCATCAACAATTATTACCATGAACAAGTTTTAACAACAATAAGGACTTGACAACAATGACAGCGTTGCAAAATAATAAACTAGCAACATCAAGGTCGTAAGCCATCCAAAATTCTAGGTTTGAAAGAGTTGCAAGCACTTCCAAATGCCAAGCAATGAGTTAAGAGGTAATTGTTGAGGGTAATGCAACCTAAATGTTAACCCTTAACCCCTAAATACCCAAGGCCTTGCTGAACTTCTTGGCATTTTCAAGAAAGTGAACAATCAACCAATCTTTTCATAAATCTCATCGGCTTTTTTTAAACTGTAACCGCACAAATTTAAACTTGACATGTTAGAGATTACATGGAAAAAGAAAACACAACAACATCACTTATAGTTTGAAAGATTATAATGTTTGAATAGGAGGGTGTTAAAACTGCAAAAGTGACTTGAAGTTTTCTAATCCTCATTTCACATGTCAAATCTAAAAAGTTGGTCATCAAAAAAATATGAGGTTTAAGGTCGTTACATTTTTAACCTCAACCAATTTACAACTTTCAAAATCTACTCCTGTATTATTTTTTGAATGGATTTCTAATGCGGATTTTTCTCCAAGCTCTAGTGTATTTGAGGCTCATTTTCAAGATCTTCCAACACTAGAAAACTCAAGGTTGCAGTGGACACCTTTGTACAAAATCTTGAGTACAAAATCATCAATATTCATTTTTTAGATCAGATTTTTGATGTTAAAAATAGACTTCAAAATAGACTTGTGTTCAAAAGAAAATACCAAAAATAATGATTTAATAAGATTTAATTTATCTTCAAAGTTTTACAAACACCCAAATTGGGTGCCTTGGGCATTTAGGGGTTAAACGACCAAAAGGCCCTTTGGGACCAATACAATACAAGGTATTTTTCTTGTATTTGGAGTGCATCCACACCTCTACTACATTTGAGATCAGCAAAGAAGTTGGAGAATAGATCAATGCGGTTCTAATGAGCCTACTTGAGATCCCAAAATTAAAATTTCTTTTAGGTAGCAAATGACAATTATACGTTAGTGTATATACTATGCCCTATGGTCGTTTAAAGGTTAAACCTTAAAGGATGGATGGATCACCATAGCTTGCCCTGCTTGTAGTAGTCTACAGTGTTTTGCACATGGGCACCAATAGTATTGCTTCAAAAAGTTGGAAAAATCAAAAGTGCATGGTGCCCTCATGAAAATTGCAAGAAGGGCAGCTTGGGAGCTAACACCATGTTTTTGAATCTTATCACTATTTAGGTTACACAAAAAATGAATGCATCTCAAGAGATAATTTTTTGTCTTCCATGATGTACCATGTGTTTATGATCATTTCTAAAAAAAAATTAGATGAAAAACAACTTTAATCTAAATCACAAAATCTTTTTTAGAGCCGGAGGACATTTTTCATCTTCCTCGACGTTTAGGGGTTAACCCGTGCAGGGCCCTTGGGCTATAGAGATATGGTACCAAATATGTTCACAATCAATATTCAAAAATTTGAATTAACTGGAAATTAAGTGTTACAACCATACATATTGAATATTGAAGGGTTGTACTGTATATATACAACTGTACATACGGCCAGAGATGGCCAATGGGTCGTTCAGGGGTTAAGGCAATCTAAATACACTATTTAGTGTAGATGAAAACGAAGGGCACACTCCATATGAGTCATCCCAAATCAATGAATAGCCTGGACCAGCCTCCAAAATAGACCGACGGACCGACCTTGACCTTAGTTATCACGACCACCCTCCCATCCAGCAAAGGAGAAACCACACTATCATCCAACGTCGATGAACGCAATCAAGAAATCATCCACAACCCCTAAACCAAAAACATTCATCCATCCAAGGAGGGGGGAGGTTGTCTCTCTCCTTTCCTTTCGGTTTCGTCAGAATGGTCCTCACGTCGCAGCAGCAGACCCTCCGCGCCATCGCTGCTGCACTGACCACCAAAACCTCGCTAAAACTCTCCTTTCTCTCTCATTAAACTTCCTCAAAGCGTCTTTCACAAATTTATTTTTAAAAAAATTATGCGGCGGTTTTTAGTGCTGATTTCAGGAAGCGATAGTTGTTTATTTGACGCTCGTTTGTCTTAATGGCGATGGATTTGTGAAGAGGAGGAGATCGATCGATCGATCGAGCTTTTTTATTTGAATGATTTGGAGGAGGATTGGAAATTTGGAAAATATTTAGGGGAAATCGATCGGTTTGAGAGTGCGGTTGCAAATGTCATCTGCGGCGGAATTTGTAGAGAGCGGTGCTCAGGACGCGTGCGATGATGCTTGTAGCATCTGCCTTGAATCTTTTCGTGACGATGATCCTGCCACTGTAAGTGAAGCTTTACCGATGCTTGATTTGTGTTGACCTTTGTGATATTTTAATTGTTTAAGTATTCGTTGCTTTGATTTTTTTTACTCTAATCGATCCTGTTTATATGATGAGCAACAACTTTAACCCTTAAGCGTCCATAGGGCATAGGCCATAGGCCATAGTATATACGCTGACGTGTAATTGTCATTTGCTACCAATAAGAAATTTTAATCTGGGATCTCAAGTAACTCACTAGAATCGTATTAATCTATTCTCCAACTTCTTTGTTGGTCTCAAATGTAGTAGAGGTGTAGATCCATTCCAAATACAAGAAAAATACCCCATATTGTACTGGTTGCAGTGGTCGCAGTGGCAGGCTGGGACGTTTAGGGGTTAAGGTAGCAGCACTCATAACCGTCAAATTAAGGGTTTTGAACATGATGATTATTAATAAACATCTAGCAAATTATAGGATCCTATTAGCAAGAGAAAAATGATGAGTTTGCACTTTCAAATGAATCATTTGGATATTGTGGGAATAAGTTGTGAATTTGTAAAGAGCCGACTGCAATTGCACCTAATACCAACACTAAGGTTTCATGTTCACATGTTGTACATCCTTGTAATTACATTTATTTACTTCCACAGATTTTCCAAGATTTTAGAGGTGATGGTTATGGGTACAGTGATGGTTATGGGTGTTGCTACCTTTAAGAGAAGTAGCTGCATCTTGAACTGACAACGAACTCGGGTAGTATGTAACAGAGGATGTACTGTACAGTTTAAGACAAGAACGTATTCATTTGATACATCTGCTAATGTCTTTTGGAAAAGAAGTTAATAATAGATGTACTGCTGAGGTATATATTGTCACACTAGAATATACATCTTGAGTAATTCAGTCGAATTCGGTATGAGATGCAGCTACGTCACTGAGTTTAAACGATTTTTGGTTTCTGATGTGTTTCTACATAGATCTGTCTGTGCTTTAGTATATGCCCTCAGTTGGATTAGAGTTATGGTGTAATTAACCCGTGCTTATTGACAGGTTACGAGCTGCAAGCATGAATACCACTTGCAGTGCATTCTTGAATGGTGAGTTATGTGCTTTCTTAAACCTCATCGGCTATATTGATTTCTTCTTTAATTTCTGGGATTGTTATCAACTGGCACTGCAATTCCGGTGTTTCCTTGATCTTTTGTTTAACCCTTACATGACCATACGGTATAGTATATATGCTGACATATAATTGTCATTTGTTACCAATAAGAAATTTTAACTTGGGATCTCAAGTAGCTCATTAGAACCCGCATTGATCTATTCTCCAACTTCTTTGTTAGTCTTAAATGTAGTAAAGGTGTGCATCTATTCCAAATACAAGAAAAATACCCCGTATTGTATTGGTTGCAAAGGGCCTCTTGGTTGTTTAACCCTTAGAGGACCATAGGGCATAGTATATATGTTGCCGTATAATCAGTATTTGCTACTAGTAAGAAATTTTAATTTGGAATCTCTAGTAGGTCACTAGAACCGCTTTGATCTATTTTCCAACTTCTTTGTTGATCTCAAATGTAGTAAAGGTGTGAGTCTAGTCCAAATACAAGAAAAACACCTTGTACTCTACTGGTCGCACAGGCACGCTATGTCCTTTAGGGGTTAAGGGTTAAGCTGAAAATGCCTAGAGTTATATCAGCTCTTCGCCATGTTTCTTGGCCAGAAAAATAACTCGTTTTTTTTTAATATTTTACTTCTCACATTTTAGGGTTAAAGATTTTGAGGATATTTCTTTATTTTGCTACCTTTTGAGATAAGTCATGCTAGCTTGATTGGAGTGGTGAATGTTTGTTGGTACACTCATTGACCCTGTTCGTTTACTTGCGATAAGTGTAGGTCGCAACGAAGTAAGGAATGTCCAATGTGCTTGCAATCACTCAGCTTGAAAGATCCTGACAGGTATATTTATTTTAAAGCTAACGTATCTTTTACAGATTGCAATTCCTGATTTATTTTCCTTCAATGGAGTGGATTTTGTCTCTCGCTTCTTATGTTAACGGTCGCATTTGTTGCAGCCAAGAATTGTTGAATGCCGTAGGGCGAGAGCGATCTTTACGTCGTAACAAGATACAGTCTTCTCGCATTTATCACCGATCCCCAGTTGAGGAGTATGAATTCGACCGAGTAAGTGCATTCTATTCGACTTCCACTTCAAAGGAATGCTCGTTGTATTCGCAACTACTTACGAGTGTATAATTGTCTCTTGAGAACCTTTTTATGCGAAAGCTTATGCGAGTATTCAAAAGGTTTTCTTTGGTCAAGGGATTAACACTTCAGTTTATATAAGGTAGCAGCACTCATAACCGTCAAATTAAGGTTTTTGATCATGATGATCATTAATAAACATCTAGCAAATTATAGGAACCTATTAGAAAGAGAAAAATGATGAGTTTACACATTTGAATGTATTATTTGGATACTTTAAGAATAAGTTATGAAATTGTAAAGAGCCGACTGTAATTGCACCTAATACCAACACTAAGGTTTCATGTTCACATGTTGTACATTCTTGTAATTACATGTATTTACTTCCACAGATTTTCCAAGATTTTAGAGGTGCTGGTTATGGGTACAGTGATGGTTATGGGTGTTGCTACCTTATATATATGCTTAGGTTCAGCGGCATTGTGCGAAAGCATGTCTTTTTTCAGAATCTTCGTCAATTTGTTGATATTCTTCGTTGGTTGTATTCCCTCTCAGCTTCACATTGAAAGGTTCTCTGATTTTCTTTAACTATATCTTCACATGTTCATGCAGTTTGCATCATATGCGAGTATTCAAAAGGTTTTCTTTGGTCAAGGAATTAACACTTCTGTTTATATATGCTTAGGTTCAGCGGCATTGTGCGAAAACATGTTTTTTTCAGAATCTTCATCAATTTGTTGATATTTTTCCTTGATTGTATTCCCTTTCAGCTTCACGTTGAAAGGTGCTCTGATTTTCTTTGATTGTATCTTCACATGTTCATGCAGTTTGCATCATATGGAGACGAGGATTTCATTATGCAGCATTTGGCGGTCGCAGCAATGGGACGAGCTCATCACATGGGCAGGAGAGAGCACATGCGTTTTCGGCCGTCCGCTACTGCTCAGGGTCATCCTCGTTTTGTGCTCGTGTCTGGTACTCCTGCAGGAGCACCGTCATCCCCTGCATCCACTCCCCCAGTTGCATCCCCTCCGCAGACCACAAATAACGAGCCATCACTGGCAACGGTCTTCACGTTCCCTCATTACGCTGCTCCCGACAGGGACGGCAGCTCAACAAATGCACTGAATCTTAGGTAAGTCTGGACTTTACTGATGTGTTGTCATTGTATCCCTTTATGCAAAACAAATTTTTGTCTAAGATCGAGCGAACTGGTGGACTGTTTTGTATCTTTCGAAGGGAAAATTTCATGGATACCCCTGAAGTTTGCAATAATTTCATAGATATCCTTGGACCAAAATTTTCAAGCATTTTTTTGGTTGTACATGCCACTTCCCTTCTCCCTTTGTGCACACACTACTTCTTTCTTGTTATGTGTGCACACAAAGGAAGAAGGGAATTGGCGTGCACAACAAAATAACGCTTGAAAATTTTGGTCCAAGGATATCTGTGAAATTATTGCAAGCTTTAGGGGTATCTATGAAATTATTGCAAACTTCAGGGGTATCCATGAAATTTTCTCTCTTTCAAATTCGTGGGCTCTTTCTTTACAAGATCAAAACCCCAAAGTTAACCACACCCCTAATCGCGACACTTTAATGTTTAAGCGTGTATGCTACTATTAGAATGATCAGCTTTTCAAGTATTTTTGTTAGACATAAAACAAGATTTCAACGGATGAAGAAAGGCATCATCTGGGTAGAACATGCAACAGTTGTATGAGTTCAAAAGGTTTATTACTAGAGGATCTAAGGCCGACACGAGTTTTGATGTTGGGAACGTTCGTCATCGTACAAGTTTTGGAGTTTCACATTTAGGTTGATGTCCTAATTAGGGGTGGTTACCTTTAATGAGACCACGCAAGACATTCCCTATTAGTATCAGGCATCTATATTCGGCGTACGTCTAATCTGCCGAAGGCATATTTACCTAAAAACTGTAGCACGAGCGCATAAAATAGGGCTCAAAAGTATTATTTATCATTTGTTGTTGAATAGCAAGCGTCTGGTGAATTCCCTCCAATTTATTTTTCTCAAATTTTCTGTGCTCTCTTGAAAAGGTCACGGTATACGGAGTTGGAGGAGCCTGGAACATCCAACTCAGAGCCACTTGATACGTTCAAGTCTCGTATGGTCGCAGCTTCTTCCAGGTATAATTCAGTTGGAACATGGAAACGTGTTTTTTATACGATTTGTATTGTTTTTAGGTTCGTGTAATACCATATACTCCCTCTGTGTCTCTAAAAACGTCCAAAGAGCTTCTTGCGAAGGATTATCCGTGTTTTTAGTCGTGTGTGCTAGTGATACATGCATTTTAGAATCAATATACCGTCCACCAATTGTATGCAAATCTCCAGCTTTGATGTCGCCATTTGGGCACCCAAAATTCCATGCAAAAAGTCCCATATTTGTGCATGTTGCCAGCTCCTCATTATTGATGATTTAAAAACTAGTAGCAACAATGGTACCTCATATGGGCAAGGCCAAGCTTGCTAGGTGAGGAATGCTCTCTAATCGCTTAACTTGCCCCCATTAAACGTGACAAACGCCTTTTCAGCGTTTGAAATCAGCAAAAGGGAGCTTTTTAATGGTACAAGAAATTTGTCTGATTTGGAGCTTTTTAGAGGGACAGAGGGAGTATCTTGTATGTAACCGGAACATTTTTGGAGCATTTTTTCTCGGTTGCATTGTCGCTGATCACTTTTTTGTTGACTGTCAAAGTAACTTGTTGTCACTTTTCTAGTTTGCTTTCTAGACCCTTTCTGAAATTGTGCTCCGAAGGTGTTTGATGTGTTTCTGTACTTCAGGTACAAGGAATCCTTGACCAAGAGCACAAAGGGATTCTGCGAAAGATTGCGAACGCGTGGAGGCATCATGCAAGACCTTGGTGCACGAGCACGGGAGATGAGCGCAGGAGTGGCTCGGGCTTTAGAGCGAATGACAATAGAACCAGTTTCAGATGCAACCAGCTCTCCTTCCAGCACCATTCATCATCATCCTCCTGGTTCTGGTTCAGCTTTGGGTGGTGGATCACCGCCTGCACCAATTCGCACAAGTGCAAGGCTCACTCCAGCACCGGAGATCCATAATGGGCCAGAACGTTAGTCTCAGCACGAGCAGGTTCTTTCTTCTGAATATAATAAAAAGCAAATGTTGGATGAAGTATTTACACCAACTGCAAAGTAAATTGTATAGAGGTAGTAGAATAGTTGCGAAGAAAACAGTAAGGTAGAAGCACCCAAAAGTGACACTTACTTCAGATGTGGTAACTTGGAGGGTCTTTTGATAATCTAATGGCATGAGCTTGTTAGGAAATGGGTACAAATGCGAGCAAAACTGTTTTTGAAATTTTTTAAGATCTTATGAATAAAGTGCAAATTGTTGAAGGTAACTCCTTGGATTGACCTATTGTGGACATTAGATCCCGTGATAAAGCAACAATAAAAAGACCATGTCACATCCAATTATAAACCGCCATTTACACGATTTTTATTCCCTTATTTTAACTTGCGTGTTTTGTTTGAGTGCATGCTTGTCTTGTTTGGGTGCAGGAGCACAGGTTTATTTATAGATGTCAGGGTACTGTCACTTTGGAGTGCTTCTACCTTATAGGGTTAGAACATGTCAAACAGGGGTTTAACTTATGCAAATATTGTCACATGTATTTTGCCTGTGCAAATGTCGAACTCTGGATCCTTGTTTGTAAATTTTTAATGCCAACTTGCCTAGACAAGTTAATAATAGTTTGATATTTCTGGATTCTTATTGAGCCATGTCATTCTTGATTGTACACTCGCAGAACACATCGTCGAAGTGAATCTCTTGGTTGTCAATCTGAGACTTGCTGTAGTTGATGTGATACTAGCATCCGAACTTTGGCTTATGTTGCTGAGGTGTAAGATATTCATCCTTTTGTGCCTTGAGATTACGTGGCCCTGCATTAGAGTCAATCCATAGTTGCGTTTTTCACGTGGGTTTTTTTTACCTTGGGGAGATCGAAGGAATTGAAAATTTACCTCCGGTTCACTGAATTTGGAAATTTTGATTTTATAGTTGAATTTTGCAGACCCGGAATTAGCTTTTGAAAGTGAAAAGTGGTAATACTGAAAAGTAAGAGCAGTTTTTCATATTTTTACTTTTACCTCTTTTTGCATACTATTTTTCAATTCCCGATTTGCTCTTATGATTGGCCCATTATGGTCATATAAAGAGGCTCGAATGTGCGCAATGCGCATAGTATTATTCATTAATTTTAGGAAGGTCCCTTTCTTGTTGAGAATATGAGTAGAATTCAAGAATCTACGAGTTAGAGTATGACAGAATGAGGTGTACAATGATGCTTGGATAAGAAAAAAACGTTGATCATACTCAAGCATTGCCTGTAAACAAACACTCCATTTAATTGGGTGTAGAATATAAAAATATAAAAATGAGAGGGACCTTGACAATATCTAAACGTATCTTTTACAAAAGTTGATTTTATTCAAGCACTATATATCATGCTTGCTCATAAATGTGATTTTTATTTTTTGTTCTTGTAATAGGATATGCATGGACTACTAAAAATATTGTGCTACTTTTTATTGATGAAGAAGTGGACATTTTTTGGGTTGGAAATTGGTATGCTTGGAATGTGCAAGCAATGGTTTAGAAGTATCTTAGTGGTTTCAAATAGGGTCTTGTGCCTCTTCAATGCTAAATCATCAAAAAAAATGGCTAATTAATGGTTTTGACATTGTGGTTTCTCTCAAAATTAAGTTGTGGTCATATGAGGTGAGTAAGATGTCAAATTTGGATGCACATTAAGTTGGTTTTGTGATGGGCCTAGATGCAAATGTGACTTGTCATTTCATAAAATGCAAGTTGAATAAGAGTTCAAATGCATTTTAGAATAAGAATTGATAAGATGATGAAAAGAAAAAGTGACATAGTATATCTTGTCTAATACCTCTAATGTGGTTATGATTGATTGGCAAACTAGGGAACATAGAGAGGTAAATTCAAGGTCAAATTGGTGTCTTTATTATAAAGTGTGGGTTATATGTCTCTCATGGAATATTCAAAATTTTCTATCAATATCAAAAGTTCAAAATTCTCTCTTATTAAAGCATTGGGTGCCAAGCATATTGAGTGTCAAGCATTGATACTGAAAATTCAAAATTCAAAAAAGAGGGGATGGAGAGAAAAAGGCAAGGAAAGGGAGGGTGAAAAGTCATCAAAAACTATGTAAGACACCACTCTCAAAGCACATTCAAGGCATACTTGTTTCCTTAAGATATTAGCTACAGTATTTTGAGGTGGTTGCTAATGACCTTACATAATTTCTACATAACTTTTGACATACAAAGAACAAAAAAACCTTTGCAAAATTAAAATGTACTATTCCATAAGTATTTCACATGTACAACTGTTTTTTAAGTTATTATAATGAAAAATTAACATTTTTTTCTAATAACAAACCCTCAACCATAAGTTTAAGAATAAGAAAACAATCCTAATGACCCATTTGCTTATATAATAGTTACTTGTTTAGCACACCAAAATAAATAAATATTTTTGAAAGAAACAATGTTGTTTCTTGAGAATGGTGCCTACGTTTAGAAACTTCATTAATAGGTTGGAACTTTTGAGCATAACTTTTATAACCCTTTTTTCTGCAATGACAATAAAACATTGTTGTTTTCTATTTTCTTGTATTTTGAACCTTTTGCATAATGGTAAATAAAGTAATATTATTTGATTGTATCTAAAAGCGCTAGTCACACTAGTTGATTCAAATTACAGGTGGGACTAATTTGTCTACGTTGAAACAATAGCTTGGTTACAAGGATATAATTAAGTGGCCCAAACTATCACCAAAGAAGAGTGTATGTAACATGGACACTTCGAAAATTGGCTCTTCAAACAAAGCCTCATAAAACAAGTATTTGGAGGACATTTTGAAAACCACTCCAAACAGATATTTACCTACTGAAATGAAAATTATGTAGATATTGCAAGAACTTTTAATAGTTAATTTATAAACAAACATGGAAGGTATTTTTAAAATTTGTTTAAATTTGAATGTTGAATAGTGGTGAGAGCACTGGTTAAACTTCAACTATAAGGTTACAATATATGAGTCACAATTTAAAAACTTTTGTATGAAATCATCATTCTAAATTTTATTTTATACACAAGGTTTGCATTTTTTTCAAGGGAAAATTTGATGGATATCCCTAGAGTTTACAATATTTGTATAAGTGTCCTTGGTTTTTTAGAAATTGCGCAAATATCCTTGGACCATAATTTTCACGCATTTGTCTTAAAGTGCAAGCCACTTCCTTCTCCATTTGTGCATATGCAGCATCTTTCTTGTTCTACATGTGCACAAAAGGAAAAGGAAGTGACATACATAATAGAACAAATGTGTGAAAATTATGGTCCAAAATCTTTTGTGCAATTTTTGACAAACCAAGGGTAAGGTAGGAGGTTCTAAAATTGTGTAGGCTCTCAAATTGTGCACCTCCTCAAATATACTCTCTTTGTACCTGTTGTCTTTCATAGACCTTCAACAATGTACATGGAATGTACATTTGAGGAGGTGCACCATTTTAGAGCCCTATGGCCATTTTCACTTCAAATTTTCATAACTAATTCCACAAAGCTCCAAAAAATATGAAATAACATGAGTTAGGTGCCAATTCCTCTTGTCTTTCAAGGAAAATTTACCAAAAAACATTTCAAGAAGTTTCACCTCCCCAAAATTCAGTTTCAGCCCTCAAATGCTCCATTCATGAGCCCCCTACCTTATCTAAACATATATGGCAAATTGTAGGGGCATCTATTAAATTTGCTCTAAATAGTTTGCTAGTGTTTGCTTTAAGAATTGTGCTTGCTATGGAGTTGTTGTTGTCCAACCTTGTTGAAAGTAAGCTTAACCCCTGAGCGCCCAAACTTGAAACCAAAAAAGTCCTACCTACTTGCAATCAAAGTGCTTCCATGGATTGGAAAAAAACAATCTACTAGATCGGACCATACAAATTGTTAGTAGAAAGCATCTCCATTGTAATGGGCTTGATTGGAGGTGGTTTCATCAAAGGAGCAATGAGATTACATCAATCAAACTTGGGTTGACTCAGCTTTTGGAGAGATAGTATATTGGCTCTCGAGCGCTCAGGGGTTAAGGTAGGAGGCTCAAAAACCACCTAGGCATTTTGAACTACCATATAGATTGTAGTGAAATAGACATGAAGAGGTTCTTAAATTGGCCTCTTACAGTCATTGAATGCATGGAATAAAAATTGTTTTTAATTGCAAAGAGCCAATCATTCTCCTTGCTTTTCCAAGTCTCTTCACAACTTGCAAGTGAATGGTTCTTGGAAGGTCTAGGGTCATAATTAGAGACCTATGACTCATGCACTTTGAAAAGTCATAAGTAATTCAAAAATGTTTCAAAAAATTAGAAACAACTTATGTTACATTTCGCATCTATTTCTCTTTGTCTAAAAAGTGAATTGAAAATCCTCCCATACACAAAAAACCTTGAAAAAGAAGAATGAGCCCTTAGATGGTCGGTTTTTGAGCTGACTACCTTACATGTGCAACACATAGAGAAAAGACAGTGGCGTGTACAACATAACAAATACGTGAAAGTTATGGTCCAAGGATATTTGTGCAATTTTTAGAAAATCCAGGACATCTAAACAAATATCGCAAACTTTCAAGAGTATCCATCAAATTTTCCTAAATACTTTATTAGGGTTTGCTTTAAAGATCGTGCTTGCAATGGCGTTGTTGTTGTCCAACCTTGTTGAAAGTAAGCTTAACCCCTAAGCGCCCTGCAGGCCAAAATGTGGCCTCTCAAAATCCATTTTTTGCAAATAATGTCCAAATCCCAGGCTGTACCGTTGGCAAAATTGTACACGTCTGACCACTAATACATCAGTGACCTGCCCAAGTGGGCTAATGGTAAGTCAAGTTGCCGTACATCAGCGTGGGTGCATGAGAGGGGAGGAGGTTTTCTGAAATTTCACTTCTAAGTACCAGGGCCCACAATGAGGTAACCGGAAGCACCGGCAAGGGCCAGTTCCACACCATTGGGCAGTTTAGGATTGAAAGGAAGTGGCGGGAGGTCTAACATGGCGGACTAGAGCTCCTGTACCTCTAGGACAGGATCCACCGTGGCGGTCCCCAACGTCTTACTCCCGGTCAGTTAGTCATCTGGCACTTTTTCTCTATATGGTCTAGGACCATTGAATCTTGCCTTCCCGGCTTCTGAAAACTTTGAAAATTGGAGGGGAGCACCCTAACCCTGAAGCCAAAGCCGTGCCAAAATATTGGGAGAAGGGGCCACGTCCTATGGTTGCAATAGACCCTCAAAGCCCTACCTTGCCTCAAAAACTATCTTTCTCAAAATAGTCAACGCACTTTGACCATTATACAAAGAGCATCGAGCCGTTGAAATCTTGCAAAAAATTCAGTAAAGGTACATAACAAAGCCCTTTCTAAATTCTAATAGTGACCCCCTAAAAATCAATTTCTAGTTAGGAATGGCCCTTGAACTGGGTGGTGGTCCCCCACGGCTCTCTTTTTGGATTTTACCTCAGGGCGCTCAGGGGTTAAGGTAGGAGGCTCATATTGCGTGCGGTCATTTTGAACCGCCCATGTAGACTCCATCAAAATGAACATGAGATGGTTCTAAAATCATCCACTTACAGTCATTGAATGCATGGGAGAAAAGTTGTAAGAGCTAATCATCCTCCTAGAATCCCCAAATCTCTTCACAACTTGCAAGTGAACGGTTTTTGAAAAATCTAGGTTCATAAATAAAAACCTATAACATATGCCGTTTGAAAATTCATAAATAACTCAAAAATACTTCAAAAAATATGAAACTACTTGTGTTACATTCCACATCTCTTTCTCTTTGTCTGAAAAATGATCTAAGAGTCCTCCCATCCACGGAACACCCTGAAAAAGGGATGAGCCCTTAGATGGTCGGTTTACGGCCCTCTTCAAGCTAGTCCGCCAAATGAGTGAAAGCAACATGACTCGCGTGCTATGGAGTTTCAACCAGCGTAGGGCCACTCATAAACACATCATGGATTCATGGCAGACACGACGGCTCTCTCGCTGCCTCCAGAATGACAGGACAGGACATGACACCAGATGGCACGCCGTCTTGTTTAACTTCGCCCGCTGTCCCGATTCCCCAGACGCGATATCTTGCACTTGCACCCCGCGATTGCTCGCCACCCCCGTTGTCACTCCAACCATTAACTCAACGTCGCCTCTCCACAGCTCCACAAACTCACGTCTCCATGGAGCAGCGCTCACAGGTGAACCAAAATTTCGCTAAACTTCGCTAAACTTCGCAAAACCGATTCCCTTGTTATTGCAACAGAAAATGAGCGATTAAGCTTATCAGTTGAAACAATAGCATTTTAGCACATTTAGCACTTAAGTTTAGCAGTGTTTTGAAAATTAGATCTGAGATCGCTGCTTCATGCTGGTCGGAGTAGTTGGACAGTGCTTGTCAGCAACGGAGATCGCGCGTCTTGAGGTAGCGCAATTGCGCCTGTTTAAGACACATTTTAAGGTTTCTAACGGAGTTAAACTTAAGAGTATCTGTGCTCGTTGTTGTATCTAATTGTTGGAGAGAAGCAGTGCTTTGAGGAGGAGGACTAACTTTTCAGGTGAACCAAAACTTCGCAAAACTTCGCAAAACTTTGCATAACTGAAACCAAACATCTTGTTATTGCAACAGAAAACGAGTGATTATCAGTTGAAACATTAGCAGTTTAGCACATTTAGCACACTTAGCAGTGTTTTGAAAATTAGATCTGAGATCGCTGCTTCATGCTGGTCGGAGTGGTTGGACAGTGCGTGTCAGCAACAGAGATCTCGCGCGTCTCGAGGTAGCGCAATTGCGCCTGTTTCAGACACATTTTAGGTTTCTAACGGAGTTTGAGAGTAGTTATCTGTGCTTATTGTTCTATCTAATTGTTGGAGAGAAGTAAGTTAGTGTTGTGAGGAGGAGGATTAACTTTTTCGATGAGAGTACTCTGCTTGGAGGTCGAGATTTATTCGTAATCGTCCTCGCGGCACCGTGTGCGGAGTAAGTTTTACGGCGTCTTGCTCCTTGGCTGAATGGATAATTGTTCGTTGCTTTCAGCTTTGAAGGATTGTCACAAACTTGTTTGCCGTGTTGTCTTGCGCGAGTCCTGTCAATTGTGGTAGTGTTGATGGTGACAGAACATGCTGCTCTGCTCCTCGCTAAAATTTGCTACTACGAAACTCGAGATTAGCGTGAGTCGGTTTATCGAATGTCTGACACGGAGAGCGTTGCAAGCATTTCAGGAACTCGAGGAATTTTTCTTGACGGTTTTTTACGGCGTCTTGCTTGGATTATTGTTAGTTGCTTTCAGCTTTGAAGGATTGTCACAAACTTGTTTGCCCTGTTGTCTTGCGCGAGTCCTGTCAATTGGCAGCGTTGATGGTGATAGATTATGCTGTGCTCCACGCTAAACTCTGCTACTGTGAAACTCAAGATTAGCGTTATCGGTTTACCAAATATCTGACACGGAGAGCGTTGCAAGCATTTCAGGAACTCGAGGAACTCTTCTCGAACGAAATTGCAGAATCCTCTCTTGAGGAGCGCAAGCATCTGCTTGTATGCGGTGTTTTTGCTGTTGCCGAACTTGTCGCAGCCCGATTAGAATGATTACTATACTTCACTTCGTTAAAAATTTACATCTGTCGGGATCCGTGGCGCAATGGTAGCGCGTCTGACTCCAGATCAGAAGGTTGCGTGTTCGATTCACGTCGGGTTCAATCCCCCGAATCACGCCCGAAAGTTTTGCATTTTTTGGCTTTGGTATTTGCTTTTGCAGCATCACGTTCGGAGCTGTTTTGCAAATCTGCCTTTGCCGTGACCATTTGCACGCACTGCTGTGATTTGATCAATAGCTTTTGAATTTTGAGCATGGATTTTGTTAGAGACGATTTGGCATAGAATTTGCTGTTGTGAGACCGAGAGAAGTGAAGTTCGTGCTCGTGCGATGGTGATGTGTGTAGAAGAAACCTATCCATGGCGTCGTTTCTGCTGTCGGAGGTTTTCTTAGTGGAGAAGGTCATAGCAGCGGGGCATGCGGATTTGGACGACCTGACTTGCGAGGCGATAGTATGCACCGAAGCGCATCAAGCATACTGTGAAGCGATCAAGAACATGATCCAAGCTGCACTGGACAAGAACTGCGAGAGCGAGGAAGAGGAGTGTCTTCGTTGTGAGCTCGTGAAAACCATGCGACGCAGGGGGATTACCGCGGAGAATCGTTACAAGAGGCTCAAGGAAGTGATCATCGGCGCCAGCCGCACTTTCAGCGCCGAGAAGACCTTCTACAACGTGAAGCGCACCCCGATCTTGGCGGCCGGCGTTGTTGATGAGGAGCGGATGATCACCGACGCGCTGCATCTCCTCGAGGGATCGGTGGACAAGCATGCTTCTGCTGTTGCAGGATGTAGCACGTCAAGGAAAACGACGACGCCGCGCGATCCGTCGCTGAAAGGCCGCGGCCGCTCGTTGCCCCCGTTGCCTGCCAACGAGGAAGGCCTTGCACGCATGAAGCGAGCTCGTTTCGACAAAGATTTTCGTCTTCGTCAATGAGCCCCGACATCTTTGCGAGCAACTGCGTACTCCGGTCAGTCTGTAAGCGACTCTTTTTCTGCAGGCTGATCATTTCGTTGTGCTATGCATTCGGTTACTCGAGAATCAACAGAGTGAAAATGACCTAAACTTGTGAACAAAGGAATTCTGTCGAAGCTTGACCTGTGAATACTT
The DNA here is from genome assembly GCA_963920765.1 of Ulota crispa. NCBI lineage: Eukaryota > Viridiplantae > Streptophyta > Bryopsida > Orthotrichales > Orthotrichaceae > Ulota > Ulota crispa. The sequence goes on from OY987242.1 coordinate 31,223,779, forward strand.
TTCTGTACATTGAGAGCTTAGTTCAGTTCCAAATACGCCCGGCTTTCCTAACGATGCTTCTCCAGAGTTTTTTTCCCGAAGTTTTTTTTGAAAATTTTCAAAAAACCTGAATGACTTGCATCTGATCATGGTGCTAGTGGAGCTTTTTTGCCAAGCTGAATAGCAATGTGAAGTCTTAATAGGATATGAATTACTGTACATTTTGCACTTACGTGTGTAGAGTGCCCTGATAACGATGCTTTGGTGTAAAGTTCCAAATACGCTCGGCTTTCCTAACGATGCTTCTCCAGAGTTTTTTTCCCGAAGTTTTTTTTGAAAATTTTCAAAGAACCTGAATGACTTGCATCTGATCATGGTGCCAGTGGAGCTATTTTGCCAGGCGGAATAGCCGTGTGAAGTCTTGATAGGATTTGAATAACTGTTCCTTTTGCACTTGTGTGTGTAGAATGCCTTGATAACGATGCCTTGCTATAATGTTTTCAGAGCTTTTGGAATTTTGCAGTGAATCTGGACTTGAGAACTCAATCGTGGTTTATTTTGTCGGGTCCAGTTGCGAACTTGATCTCTTGAAAATATACTAAGAACTTCACATTTTATTAAGGTGTAAGTGGAATGAGTGAATCATCACAAACCTTTACCTTGTTGGTCCATATTACCTCTTAGGGCCTGATTATTGGCCCAATTTAAGATACGCAATCCTCAAATTGGGCCCTAAGGTTTTATACTGAGGGTTGCCTGACCCAATTCAAGAACATGGGTATATTAGAGTACAGCTCTGAATGCTTCTTTCCAAATGGTGGTCAGAATGTTGCAGCTTTCACATTACACCTGCTTTAACCGATCAAGCTAGTTGATTACTGAGGAAATTTCTGTGGCAATTTTTCATGAAATTAAAATGAAGTTTGTGAACCAGTTCTACGAAAGGAGCACTGAATTCAATTTTACTAATAGCAACATTCTTTATTAAGTAAATTTGGACAGTCTTCAGACTATAATCAATAATCCATGTTGGAAGATTGGGAGGTTTACCGTAACAATTGGAGATTTGTGCAGAAACATTGGGAGATCTCAACATAATCCTGAATTCATTGAAAAGCCGTGGCAACAACTTTGTTCAATAAGAAAAGTGTATCATATTGGCGACGTTGCATTGAAATGTGCAATAACCAATGCATCGAATACTATATGACTTCTACTGTAGTACCAAGGAGAATAAATGAACAAATTAAGTTACAGTAACTCAAAAGTGATTCAATTAAAAGGCGAAGTCTCTATCCAAAAACGAATATGTACCTAAAAGCAATCCTAACATGTTCAAACGATATGTATGAAATTCATAAATAAATGTTCTAACAGTATATTCAAGTGACATGTAAGTACTCTTAGGAAATTGTTCAATATTAAAATTGAGATTCACTACTGAAATTAGCTAAAAGGTCTGGATACAAAAAAACTATTATTAATTGACAAGCAACTTCAAACCATAACATGTGAATGGCACTTGAGGGCATGTGAATGGCACTTGAGGACCTCACCCACGTTTAAAAGAAATTTATTCATGTGAAACTATAATATCCTAGAAATTCTTGAAACCTTATTGAAAGGTTTACTTGTCGAATTGTTTGATCATTAGTTGAATACTTCAATGGCGGTTCTTATTTTTTTCCAAAAGCAAGCAAAAAGAATGGACAACCAAAGTAGATGTATTGTATGCTAGAGCATCACAATAACATTACAACAATGAAAAATTTGGTGATGCTTGGTCTTTGGTGATGCTTGGTCATTCTTTGCAAAAGAAAAGTTTCAATAGTGTCAAGATCCCACTCTTCTTTTTTGTGTGTTTTGAGGTTACTTCTTTACTATTGATGCTTGAATATGGTTAATGCTTGAGACATTGATCTTATCCAAGCATCAATGTAATATCATTTATTTTTAGAGGTGGTGTCACCTATTTTTTGGGTGGTATCATAGATCTTCAATATGGAAGAAAGACTTGTTGTTTGTGAATAGTTTGTTGAAGATTAAGATACCAACAAATTTTTCTACTCAAATCAATAAAATTCATCTTTGGTAAAAGAAGGTCAATTTTAGTGATAGTAGGTAAAAAATTGTCTTCACTTGCAATGTTCCATTTACATCATGAATCCAACAACAATTGTTCAAGAATGTCGGTTACATGTTTTTTGCCGTCGTATCTTCCATTTTTTATTTTTTGATATTGCAAAATGCATATATGGAAATGCCAAAAGCCTTGTCCAATAGAATGATTTCTTAAGTCAGATGATTATTAGATCATGTTAATGATGATTTGTAATTGACTATAACCAACATGATTGTTGAAATGTTAAGGTAGGAGGCTCTAATTTGGATTCATGCATTTTGAACCAATCATGGAGGGATTACAAAACAGTGCAAAGAGGTTGTAAATGGCTCACATTTTTTATGGTCACAGATTGTACTTGTGTATGCATTGTTTTAGGAACTTAACCCCTAAGCACCCAGACTTGAAACCAAAAAACGTGACTTACTTGCAATCAAAGTGCCCCATGTAGACTAAAAAATACAATCTACAAGATTGGACCATACAAATTGTTAGTATAAAGCATCCCCATTGTCATGGGCTTGATGGGAGGTGGTTTGACCAAAGGAGCAATGAGATTACATCAATCAAACTTGCGTTGACCTAGCTTTTAGAGAGACAATATACTATCTCTTGGGCGCTCAAGGGTTAAGAGAGTGACATGAGCCACTGTTGTGTGTGGTTATTGGTCATAATTGTGTTTAGATTTGTCTTTCAATAAAATATATGTACATGTCATACTAAAATAAATGAAAACCTGTTCTCAATCATGATTTGAGTATTAGAATATGGAATGGGTGCTTGCATGCTTTCAAGAGCCTTATTGGAGCATTCCTGACTTTGTAGTGGTTGTTTTTTGGACTCATGTGCTCCATTTACAAGTCGCCTTTGCATCATAATGCAACCACCTATGATTAAGAATAGCTACATATGCACCTTTTGCTTTGATAAATTGTAGTTAACTCATACTAACTCAAAAAAATTCAAATTAAACGGCTACAAAACTGTCTCTTCTTTGGCTTTCTATAAAAAATATATCCATTTTACCAAGTTGCCTTGATTGTTCCACAAAAGCGCACTTTTGCTTAGATGGTCCATTCATGAGCCTCCTGCCATAGTTGCATTTTTTGCACAATAATATAAAACTGCAATAAAATAGATAAAAAAAGTTGGATGAAGTCAACTTTCTCCTCCATAAAGGAAATATATTTTATGTACAATACATATAATATTTAGGCTGCCTTGACAATTGGGTTGGCTTACATTGGAAAGTGACTTCATGACTCATTGCTTGGTCACTTGGAGGTGCATGCCTCTCTAAATATTAGGATTTCATATGGAAGTAAATAGCTGTAATTACAAGGGTGTACAACATGTGAACATAAAACTTTAGTGTTGGTTATGGGTGCAATGGCAGTTTACTCTTTAAAAATTCACAGCTTATTCTCACAATATCCAAATAATACATTTGAAAGTGCAAACTTATTATTTACTCCCATAGATTTTCCAAGATTTTAGAGATGATGGTTATGGCGACCCTCACAAGGATGGGTGTTCCTACCTTATGACATATTGGTAGTTAGTTTATTTTTTCACAACACTGTTGTTGTTGCCAAGTCCTTATCGTTGCCAAATATAATTTATTACAATAATTAGTGATGGAAATCATTATAGTATTAGTAAAGACTTGTGTACAATGTAAAATATCAAGAAATCAGTGTGGAGCAACCTAAATGGACTATTTAATGTAGTTGATATTCTAAAGTTGTGATTATAGATGTTAAGTCACAAAAATTTGCACAATATGAGTGCAAACCTTAGATTTCTAGCTAACCACGTGGTCATTTTGAATCTTTTTTATTTGAATTTTTCCTATTTTTTAGGCTTAATTCCTAATCAATTATATGTTTTCATGGATTATCCTTGATGTAATAATATATTCTAAACATACTATGAAACTCTCCAAATTTGAATGCTCCAACTTTCAAAGACTTAATAGTTTGTTTGGTCTACATGCAAGGCTCTTTTGGTCATTCCATTTTTATCATTCAACATTTCTCAATTGTTTACATAAATCTATACAATAATTAATGAGGCACTTAAAACATTCATTGTGCATATGTGTTATTGCATTACAAGGGATTTGGACCCAAGAAAGGGCTGTGAGTTTGGATGTTCTCAATGTCATTGCTATTTGTTAGGGAAAAAAAAAACTAAAAAATAAAAAAAATAAAAAATAAAAGTCATACAAAAAGTCATACAATAGTCAAAAAAAGTTTTCTTTTTTCAAAAACAATAATTAAATTATAATGTTTGACGTGGTCACCCTAATGCCATGTCAGACTGCTGCAGATTCCCTATGTGTAAGTGTTGTGGAAGTGTTCCCAAAATTCACATAGTTTTGGGGGAAGGGGCCCATTCTTGGGTCCAAATCCCTTGTAATGACATTATAATCTCGATTGTCATGTTGTACCTATATATTGATCAAGGTGATAGAACATAAAGAACAACCTCATGAATTGAAAAGATTACAAGGTTTTTCATTTGTTATTTTCATTTGGATTTTCTAAGGAAAATTAGATTGTCTCTTTTTTTGAGCTCTTTGTTATAAAAAAAAACCAATTTTAAATGAGAGCTTGCAGAAAAGGTAACTGTATTGATTTGACACTTGATAAATTATGACATGTGAAATTGACATATGCTTGTTTACCTTTTTCAAAGAAAACTTTCCTCTAGTATTAAAATTTTATTTAAAAAAAATGAATAAAACGTAATTTCTATATACATTAAATAGATGACTGGTCATTTGATAGCACTTTTGGAAATCCAATATAATATTCTTTAAAAAATTAAGGATAGATTATGTTGTAATTACACTAACCTTTCTTGAAATTTAAGTTCTTCAAAATCTTTTAGTTGATCATAGTTTTAATTTTGTTCCAATGATTCAAGAAACCATTTCTATGTGTAAATATTCAAGCTTGAAGCGCTAATAAGAGTCCTAAAATTGAAGAAAGTTTACAATAAAGTTTGAAGCTTTTAGTTATTTTATTGAACTTTTTTTACTATAATGTTTAATATTCAAAACTCTATGGTGATGCTAATAATTCTCCAATGTGTTCATATGATCAATATTTTTTAACATATTAGGATTGGCATTTCTTTACATCAATTTAACCCTTAAGCACTGGGGCCTATCACCGTGAATACACGAGCTTAGTGTATTTGCCAAGGACAATTTTTGTCCTTATCGACGTTTAAGGGTTAAAGAAATTCAAGAGCCCTCTTTTCATTTGGATTTGTATATCATATGTTGTTGACAAGGACTTGTCCTCATATTAATCTTTTAGATTGTTTTAGGTTTTTTTCTTTTTTATGTAAATTCTAACAATAGAAATATGATCCATATGAATCTTGCTTACCTAATTTTTGTGTAACCACATAAGCGCATGCTTTCTTTCTAAAGAAATTTGATGAATACTCCAAAATTTGCAATAATTTTATAAATGCTCCTAATTTTTCAAACATTTCACAAATATTCTTGAAATATTTTCATAATTGCAAAAATACTCTTCTCCACGATTACCAAAATGCATGTCATCTATTTTTGCATAAGACTTATGTTGTGAGCAGCCTTTCAATTTCCTCCTATTTTTTATTTTTTTATTTTGTTTTCATGGGAAAACACCTTTTTTTTTTTTGCTGATTGTAAGATTGAATAAAGAGCATTAGTCGTGTTTCATCAAGAAGAGATGTTTTACTAGGAGATTCAAAGACTATGTATTTTTATCAAAAACTTGAAAAGTTATTTGAAAAACGAAATATTTTATTAGAAAATCGAAAAGTTGATCACATTCAAAATTTCTACCCAAAAGTAGGCGACATGCATCTTTGGCGATTGTGGAGAAGAATGTTTTTACAATTATGGAAACATACCAAGGGTATCTGTGCAATATTTGAAATATAAGTGGCACATATACAAATATTGCAAACTTTAGGTGTATCCATCAAAATTCCCCTTCTCTCTAAAGCCATTTCCCCCGAAATATAGATAAAATTGTTGGATTGACTATGTGGACACATGTTGCTTTTAAAACCTAAAAATACAAAATCTCATAAAGAATACAACAGTACGTAAAGTATAACTTGTCATTCAATGTCAAATGCAAACTCCAAGTCAATAATACGTATGTAAGATGACTACCTAGAGATGATTACCTTACCTGTAGATGCTACCCATATTGTTGTAGATATATCTATTTCGGTAATGATCTATATCCGATTTGGGTGAAATTTAGACAATATAAGATTATGTGATTTTAAATACATTTTCTTTAACCCTTAAAGGACGGAGCTACTATAATACATAGTATGTATGTTGCTGACATTTGCTACCAACAGTTTTTTTAAACTGCAATCTTGACTACCTCACTAAACGAACATTGATGTATATTCTAACTTCTTTGTTGGTCTCAAATGTAATAAAGGTGTACATGCACTCCAAATACAAGAAAAATAATCCTTATTGTACTAGTTGCAAAGGGCTGCTCGGTCGTGCAAGGGTTAAGCAAATGATAATAAATATTGTGTTACAGTATAGCAACAGCGACCCTTGGAAATAGAATATCTTTCACAAATATGTAACTTGATAATTTCTATTTGCTAAACCTTGTAGTTTCTCACAATTTGCACAATATCATGCCACAAGATAATGTTACACGGTGGTGTGTTGTGTTGGGTAAAGAGCCCCCCCTTATACAATTAAGTTTCAACAATTTATAAGAAATTCATTAAAATTTCAAATTGTATATCTTTTTGGAAGTTTTATTATCCCAATACACTAATCTACTACTTTTCTCAAAACTGTTGGAAAAAAGTGCACCGGGCTATCCTTAGTTCTTCCCGGACGAGTTTGACGCGGACGGTCGTTGATGCAGACGGACGTTGGGGTCTAGAGACTTCGGCAACGTTCTCCGATGGTCTTATCAACTACGTTGTATCCGTTCCTCGACGGAGTCATCCGTCGTCCGACCCGCGTCCGTTCCCTCCTAGCCCCCGGCTCCCCGCCCTTGCCTTTAACCAACGATCGTCAACCGAAACTTCTTTTTCGTCCAGGATCGGACGGAGCCTCGAGGGCTCACCACCTGCGGAAGGTGTGTTTTCTGTGCACATCTTGGTGTCGTTGCAGCAGCATCTTCAGCGCGTTTTTGCTGTCGGTTTTTAGGTTATTTTTGCTCCTCTGTTTCTAGGTTATTTTTTCTATTAAGAGCGATTGAATCCGAGAGGTTGCCGTGAAAAGTATGCGAGTTTTTACCGTCAAGGAAACACCGGTTTGCATTTTATTAAGAGCAGTGAACAGTAAACTTGGCCAGGAATTTGAAGAGGCGACTTGAGAGAGTGCAGATTGATAGAAATTTTCATGTGCAATAAATTTCTAATTCGTGTTGCAGCAACAGCAATGCGTAGCGCTATAGGTTTGTGAGATTGAGCGAGGTGGAAGAGCTCCGGTTCGGTTCGGTTCGGTTTGGTTTGGTTTCTTTGTCAGATTGATTGATTGATTGTTAAGAAGCGATGGCGCCCCCGGCGAACGGGCAGAGAGCCGCAGTGCAACAGACGGTGTACATAGTAGAACGGCGGGCGGAGTTTCGGGAGTTGAACTCGCAAATAGACCCGAACAGCGACCAAAACGCGTACGAGCCGGAGATCACGTACCTGGACTTCGCGTATCAAGATGAGAAGCAAGCGTACGCGGTGGCTATCCGGGAGCAGATTCTGGAGCTCGACGGGGATTACGGCTCGCACAAACACAACGGCCGAAAGATCGCCGCGCAGACGACCTTGTCGCTCAAGGAGCGGTTGAAAAGCTTGCACAAGGAGGTGGACGTCGCGGCGGAAGCGCACGAGATGCACGAGCCTGTGGTGAAGTTCGAGGTGCTGGAGTTTCCGGTTGCCGTCGTGCAGCCGTTCCAGGAGGCCGTGTTCTTGAACGAGCTCGGACACGAATCTGACTCCGAAGACATTGAAGACGAAGAGGAAGAGCTCGGCGATGAGGAGGAAGAGGAAGAGGAAGAAGAGGAAGAAGGTGAAGAAGGTGTGGAAGAACCTGAAGGCGAAGAAGAAGCCGAGGATGACGAAGAAGCTGAAGACGATCTTGAAGAACTAGACGATGACGATGACGGCGAAGAAGTCGACGACGACGATGACGACGACTCTGAAGACGCTTCGCCGCAGACCAAGAAACAGAGAAAGTAGCTCTTTCTCTTTCTCTCTCTCTCTCTCTCTCCCTTTGCCTTTCAGCTTCGCCGTATAGATGTTCATTGTGTGAAGAAAATCTCTGTAGTGCAGACATGCCAGTGGCTAGGTGTAAAGAGGCCGTGCCTGTGCTTGCCGGCCGTGTTTTTTTTTTTAAAATTTGTAGATGTTTTTATTGTGTTTGATTGCTTGAAAGACAGGGATAGCCGCCTTTCTTGCACTTTTTTAGTGGAACCTGGCCAATTAGGAGGAGCGCAAAGGCAAACAGGGCAAAGGAGTTGATCACGGTTGCCGCCATCACCAGTTTCCAGAAGAAGGTGAAGCATACTTACTTAACTTAACTGCCGTGCGATCTTTTCAGAAAATGCGGGTGCGATGTGTTCTCGCAGAAAGCTTCATCTCTTCAACACTTATCTTTTTATCTCTCATTTTTTTTCCTTGTCTTGATTAATCCGTCGGTACAGGAGTGTACTGTTGCATGTTTCTCCCCTTGTTTTTTTTTTTTTGTTTCATTTAAAATATTGTGGTTTGGCTACAAACCAGGAATGTCCTTTCACTGCTTGTTGTGGTCGGTAATCATGTGGTGTAACTATCACACCTGGCGCTTGTGCTGAGTGGACGTTATGCAGAAGCGATCAATTATAAGCTTATCTCTCCTCACCCCATGGCCTTCCGATTCAAGCATCTTTTTCTTTTACTTGGATTTGAAATATTCCACCACCACTGGTCAGTGTCAGATTCAAAATTTGCGTGGTATTGCAAGAATAGCTTCTCTGCTCCTTTTTGATGGGAACTTTGATGCTCAGCCCTCTCTGTGTGTCTCTGCTGATACACATGCACCACGTGGTTCACGTCTTTTGGCTCCACTCTTAGCCACTCTAATTTAGCAACAGCATGCATTGTTCCCGTCTTTAGTTTTAGGGACGTTCCCTTCTTAGAGCATCTCCTGCAGCACGTCAAAACAGCCCTTTGCGTTCAACCGATAAGGTAGATGTACCCAATCCCAACCTGTCCCCAATGTATTAGTGTACTCCCTGTGTACATTTCAAGTTTGAAATGTACCCATTGGGAACAGATGGTCAGAATTGGGGACGGGTTGCTAAAAGATCAAGAATGGGCACAGTTACCTTAATGGTTTTTGTGATTCAAGTTTCCACCTACACTCGACACATCCTTGTGTAGGTCACAGGGTCTTAAGATTAAGCCGCATAAGGTAATCTCACCCATACTTAAGCGGTACCTAAATGTGAGCGCTATGTACTCATGTTGTTCATTTTAGTTCTAAAATGAACAACATGGGTACATAGTGCTCACATTTAGGTACCGCTCAATTTGGGTGAGCTTACCTTACCCCTCAAGTTTCAGCTTTCTCCAAGTCCCCTCCATAGTCCTTGGCAAGCATTGTTCACTCACGACCCCACTCCATAGCCAAGTGTACTTGTACGATTTGTTGTAATGTAGGTGCAAGTCTAGAAGGTTTTTGGGTTGCAAGAGAATTTCAAGCCTCATTGTGAAGGTTTGCGTTATTCTTATTGTGAAATCCCCTTTATCCAAGGGTTACAAGGCGTGTTGTAAGAGATGCACTTAATCCTTAAATGTCAAGCTCATCCCTGGTGCCAGCTCGCTATAGTGACTTCTACATTGTTTTTCAAAGATTTTAGAACTGTCATTGGTGTAACAAGTGTCCAGCTAGCTACAAAAGTGAACAATATAGATTGACCTCAGAAAAATTGTAAGAAGGGTAGTGTGGATCTTCTCACAATTTGGATTGTCTAAAAATAGGATTGTATTTGGTGAAGTTATTTTTTGCCTTCCATGCTAGAGCATGGGTTTATGATCACTTCTGGGAAAAAATCAGATAAAAATCTACTTTCTTTTGCCATACAAAATGTTTTTTTAGAGGCAAAGGACAAAAACGTCCTAGACGTTTAGGGGTTAAGTGTGACAAAAGGCCAAGCCTTATAAAATTGGAATTTGCAGGTGAAATAAATGCCTAACCTTACAAAATTGCACACAATTGAGACCTTGTAAACAAATTGTGCAATTGAGACCTTGTAAAGTACACTAGGGTTTGCAGATGAGACAGACAAGTGCTTAACCTTAAAAATAATTGCACGCAGTTCAAACCTCGTAAAATATAAGTTATGGCTGTAGCATGTGTTCATTCAAAATTAGTTTTATTTGAAATAGTGTTCCATTCATTCACAACCTTGTGTTTTGGAGCTCCACAATATTTCCTCCACACCCTTTTGTGAATTGTGAACTTTGGTTTGGCAAATAATAACCCTTCTATTTTTTGATGCAATATCATAAGCTTCTCTTGGTTGGGAATTTTTACCTCAATGACAATTTTTGCTACTCTTGGAGGGTAGAGGTATATAAGGTAAGGTGATACACATAAAAAACAAGTCTTGCTTTGCACATGAATGTGACTTTGAGCAACCCTACCTCATGAGTGGGTACAATTGTTACATACAAAGAAACCTCAAGCAACCCCTAAGAGGATTACTATGTACTACTATGTTATGACATTGTTGAGTAGATAATCATTATTGAAACATGTCACTAATTGTGTAGTTGACATCAACTATAATTATTCATAGTAGGATGTTTTTAGTAAATAAATATGACAGGTTCCAAAGATTTTCCAATAACCTTCTAGAGGATCCTAGAATAATCAGGGATCTTGCCAAAAAGTAGTATAAAAAACTAAAGTTTGTAGAATTTACTAAAAAATGGTGTAAACATGACTTAGCTAAACTTACATTCATATGGCACTCGTAATCACTCTTTGAACAAATATGGGATTGCCAAAGTGACCTACAAACTTCCAACACAATTTTCTCACACGAGATTCATATTCAACGTCCCACTTTAACAAGAAACTCACGTAGCATTAAAAGTCCAATCTCAACAAAAAATTTGATTCTTTTATCCAACAATATCCACAACTCTATATATCTTCCAAAGATCACACATTTACATAAGTTGAAAAATGCTTTATGAAATAGCAATTAGGGTACTCCACCTTTGAAGCTTTCTCTACATACATTTCACATCACTATAATAAAGCCTCAAGTGTCTCTTTGTCATGGGAAATTCAAAATTCTTTATTAACATCAGAAATTTGAAATTCTATATAAGAGAAGGAAGAGGAAGAGGAAAAGGTAGGGAAAGGGAGGATGACAAAGAAAGGCAACAAGAGGAACAAGTTGCAGAAAGAGAGAAAAAAAAAGAATGTGAGACCATGCAAAGCGCAGACAAGGCATACTTGTTTCAACGAATTGGCACACCCCAAAAATCGGAGTTATTTTTATTTCTTTTTAGTTTTTTTCTTCTCAAAAGTTTCATTGTTCCTTTGAATCAGCGCGGGAATTTGAAATGTCCCCAGTCCCCACATACCACGTACCTCGCCACCTGCAAACAACCCAATTGGAGATTTTCTGTTAAAAAACAAAACCCATCAAATAAAATCACCACAAGCTAGCAAAATACGATTTTCTAATTCCTCATCAAAATTACAAACATCTTGATAATAAGCACACTTAGATCTCTTCCATTTCACCTCCTATAATGTCACATCCTCTATTCTCTCACTAAACCCCTACGGAGCAAGAAAGTTGCATACGAATGTGATTATAAGAAACTCAACAATTGTGAAATAAGTTCATAATTGCCTTCCAAAATCCAAGTACTTTTTACCACTACAATACTATTTTACTCCTAAGAGCGCCCAAAGGAGGGGAAAATATAGATTCAAAGCTCTTGCGGCGAAACAAATTGTGACATGAGAAGAAGAATCTAGACACAAGATCTTTGGTTTTTGCAAGTCTTTTTGTTTTTCTTTTCTGATTCAAAACTTTGCACAAAGACCATGAAGCAACAAGCAACCACGCCAGTCACCTTGCTCAAAAATTACAATGATTTCCTCTTTGCAATAAGCTCTTAAAAAAACATTCATTTGCCCACCCAATGGAGGCCGGCTCTCTTAATGATTAATAGTTACAACGTTGTAGAACTCCATGTAGGACCACATGCATTTTCGGTGCATAGGATGTGACATTAAAAAGGCCTGGTTAATTATTCCAAAGTTATAAAACTCCATATCTATATTATAATGCGTGAGTTGTTTGCACAAAATATTTAGATATTCTCTATCAACACCAGAAGTTCTACCTCCTCTATTATAAAGAACTGGGTGTTGAGCATGGGGTGTCTAATTGTCACCCAAAATTTGAAATTCAAAAGGGAGGTAGGGGAAAAGGCAAGGAAAGGAGGGTGAGAAAAACACCTCAAAAGTCACTAAAAATTAAGAGAGACACAGCAAAGCCCATGCAAAGCATACTTGTACATATATATATATATATATATATATATATATATATATATATATATATATATATATATATATATATATAATGATTACGTGCATTTTTTGATGCCTAGGGGTTGTGATATCAAAGAGGTATAGGTGTGGTACCTCGCAGACAGACATTGGCCTGAGTGAATGGTATTGCAAGCTCTGCTTACTTGCAATACACTTCCCCTTCCCCATGCCAGCTCTCCAGCGAGGTTCTGTCAACCACAGTACTTCACTGCAAGCTGAGCAATAAGCTCGGTTTGACGTAAGCAAATATGCTAAATTACCTGCAAAAACAGCCAAACATTAGCTTAATGAGAAATCATACAACATTTTTTAACACAAATTATATCAAATCTTTACATAAAGATTGTATGTAGGCTTGCTATCTTGCCCCACTAAATAATAACACACTAAGAACAAACTTGTTGCCTCTAGAATTAGAAACTCAAATGTGACAAGCAATTTTAAGTAAAAAATCTCTTATCGCTTGTTGTTTCTAGGTTTTCCGATTTTGGGGCTAGTTTGCTCAAAAGAGACTAACATGATTATACGCAAGTGAAAGAATGCTTTACTAACATTCAAGCTCAAAAATCTACCCAATCTTGAACCAATCATGTCAAAATGGAATGCTGACTCTGATTCTCAAAACAAAGAGTCCATGTTTATCGGGGCTAAATAGTGTTATGTTAGAGACACGAGAAACAAATTGCTAAACCTGCCAGTAAAAACCCCGCTTGTAGAACCTGCAGCTTTGCTCACAAGAGAGAGGGGGAGGTGTGGGATATGCCCATGATTGGGGCTGAATCGACCAAACTAACTACTTAATTTCCGTGACAAACAAAGAAAAACCTAATAGAAGAAGGAGCATTTTTTTGGACAAGTGCAAACTAGCTTTATCATCTCAAATATAAAGCAGCTCCTTTTTGTCAGTCATTAGAAATTAAGAGAGAAATTAAGGGAGAAATTAAGGGAGAGAGACGAGGCAAAGCGCGACCAAGGCATACTAGTAATTATTAAAGGGGAAATTTCATGGATACCGTTGAAATTTGCAATATTTTCATGGATACCCCTGCTTTTTCAGAAATATCACAAATACCCTTGGACCAAAAAAATTAGGCGTTTGTTTTAGTATGCATGTCATTTCCTTCTCCCTTTGTGCGCACACTACCTTCTTGTTATGCGTGCACACAAAGGAAGAAGGGAAGTAACATGTACAACAAAACAAACACCTAAATTTTTTGATCCAAGGGCATTTGTGATATTTCTGAAAAAGCAGGGGAATTTATGAAAACAGTGCAAACTTCAGGGGTATCCATGAAATTTTCCCATTATTAGAAGACAAGAATTTTGTTACCTTTTGCAATACGAGAAAGCTTTACGCCAGACTCCAACTGAGTTGAAATGTGGCTTTTGCCTGAGGTGTTGCTTCCAACAACCTTGACCAAGTTCACAGATACCTTCTGGTCTTCCAACTACATTGGCACAGTGGTTTGGAGCACAAAAGAGATAAAATAACTGGATTTTCCATAGAGAATCATCAGTTGCGGCAACATTCCATTCCCTGGCAAAAAATAAACAAAAGAAAAACGAAATAAATAGGGTTAGGTTCTTTGAGATAAGATTCTAGGGCTTGGAAATGCGCATGGAAAAATATGTGAACTGTCTACAAACCCTAAAGTTCTCCACACAAATTGTATGTATTTATGTCACATTCAACAAAAAATTTCAGTGATAGAGCTGAAGAGAATGGAATGCAGAGTTTTCAGAAATCCCTGCAAACTGCAGAAGCTGTGGCTAAGGAGCGGGCATCCAAGGATCTAAACACATGTCGCAGTATGTCCCTGGACAGGCTTAAGCTGTCTGTCATAACATGCAAGGAATGGGAATTCAATACAGTGACGGTTGGTTTCAGGAGATTGGGTTACCTGTCAAATATTGTAAAGAATAGTCTTTCCTTTTAATAGATAAACTAGGTATTTTCCCACTCACATCTTCACTCAAATTTTTCTGTGTTATAGAAATTGTGTAAGAGAAATTTACATGTTTAGTGGATTTGACAGTAATCATAGACACGCCCTCACACCTCTCTTCTCTTTTGTGGTAGAGCTGCAGATTTTACAAGCAAACTAGGCCTTTTTCCCACTTGGTTTTTCTTTAAAAATTGTGTCACTAAAATTATGTGATAAGTTGATTCAAACCTTAAGCCACGCACGCACTGCAACACACCTTTCCGCTCTATTGTGAGCAAAGTTGTGGGGTTCTACAAGCAAGATTTCTACCGGCAAGTTTTGCAACATTTTAAAGGAAGAGCCAGCAGAACAAGTACTCTAGTTCCAAGATGCAAAGTCTTCATTGAAATTGGGGTTTGACATGCAACACTACAACAACCCAAAACAGTCAAGATATCTGAGCTGCAATGGACTAGGACTTTGACAAAGCAAAAAAAATCTTGTCGTGCCCAACTTGGTATTGGACTGTCTTCTTTTTACACCCTATTTATTTTCATTATCTTAGGGGCAAACTTCCATGTTGAGCATCAACATCAGCCATACTGATCAATGTTTTCCAACTTCAAAAAAACTCAAAACCCCAGAAATTCCCATGCTTCTTGCAAGAAGCTTGCCGGAACACCATTTCCAATTCTGTTGTTTTCCAGCACACTTCCATGCACTCCCTAACTCCCTAGTTCTCCAATTCCGATGCAGCATGGAAGTTAGCCCTTAGTACTAAAGATAAAAGGAAGAGGGCAAATTGCAAAGAAGCAGGGGTTATGGAGACAACTGCAACTTACCATGAGGAGTTCCAAAGATTTTGCGCTGCTGCTGCCGCGCCGTTGCGGCAGCTTCAAATTCATGGGCAGCGGAAGCAAGCTGCTGCTGCCGCGCGGTAGCGGCAGTTTCAAATTCATGGGCAGCGGAAGCAAGCTGCTGCTGCTGCTTGTTAGCAATAACCACTTCCAATGTGTGCAGCAATGCTCTCGCAGAGTCGAGCTGCAGGCTGTTCTCCATCCTGCACTCGCCACACTCGTCATTGGCGACACCAAACCCTAAAAACCGCAAAGCCTTTGACATCATTTGCAACCAAACCCTAAAAACCTCAAAGCCTTACACATCTTTTTGCAACTAAACCCTATAAACCCCAATGCCTTTGACATCCTTTGCAACCAAACCCTAAAAACCTCAAAACCTTTGACATCTTTTGCAGCCAAACCCTAAAACCTCGAAAATGCTGGAAAAGTTGGCTCTTGGTAAAAGAAGCGCGGAAGAAGAATTGAAAAAATGTTTACTTAGGCAAAGTGCGAAATGCACGCATGACATATTCGTATAGCTCTGCTTGAAACGGCTTCGACGCATCCACATAAACCATTCTCAAAACCCACCGTAGCTCCCTGCATGCTTCTGCGTAATCCTCTCTGCACAACATTAGGGTTTCAAACTGGCCTGAGCACAAGTTTACTTACGAATTGGCTTAAAGGATCGCTTGTAAATCACTAGAAATTCTGTTGTGGTCACCAATCCTAAACCCTAATCATGTCTCGGAGAAAAAGGAATGAAAGGAGAAACCAGCTGAGAGAATGAAACCCTAACCCTAATCAGCTGGATTTCAACAGATGTGTGACGTACCTGCGAGAGATGGCGTCGTGCAGCTGTAGAGATCGATACCGGCGTTGCATTGTTCTCGTTAAACAGTGTCCGAGTGTGTTCGTATTATAAATGCTTTGTTAATTTGGATTTTTGTGAAGCTTTTGTAGATGAGAGACGGGTGATGCTGTGTGAGAGAAGAGTTCTGCGTATGCCGTTGTGCGCTCCGATATATTCTCGCAGGTTTGTTCATGTCACCGATTTGTCTTCATACTTCATGACTCGCTTTGTAAATCCTAAATTTGTTCTGGTTCTGGGATGGAATTTAGGGTTAAGAGTATTGGAGCGAGGATTGTGCCGTTGCTTGCTTTGGGAGGTTTGCTTTGTCAAGAGGAATGACAAATATGTCAAGGAAGTTTGAAAGTCATGCCGTCTTTTTTGGTTCGCTGCAGGAGGAGAAGATCCGGTTCATGATAAACCCTAAGCTCGTCGCTGGCGGTGACGACCAGACCAGGACGTCCACAACCACTGGACAAAAACACAAGCATTCTCATTGGTCAATCCCAGGGTTTTGTCTAGTATAGTATTCACACTGTTAAAGTAAAAGTTAACTAGGTGATCACACCCGGGTCCTAGCAGTTAACTAACAATTAACTAACAATTAGTATCAGTTAACTTAAAAACAATCTGTAGTTTCTATATCCGCCAAGGTAAAAGGTGCTTATGATAACTCTATGTTGACACCACCTTCCAAGATGGGACTAAAGTATAAAAGGCAACTCTCCCCTCAGAGTTGGACACTGTTGTGAGAAGTTTTATATTTCTGTTATATTTGCATGTTATTTTAGTCTCCTTTATATTTTGGTTTCCTTAAAGTTTGTAGCTATATTACAACACGTTATCAGCACGAGGTTCTATATTTCTCTATATAGCATGTGGTTTTTGTTATAGCATGGTTATAGCATAACTTTTGGCTTTTGCATTTTTGCTTGTGCTTTCTACAGTAACAAACAGGATTGGCGTTGTGTTGCTATGATTACTACTTCTGGAGATTAGCTTTGTATTCTTGTTGCTCCCCCTCTTGCTTTGTTTTACTTTACCTCTCAACATGGTTGCGCTTGCATTAAAGAGGGCCAATGACAACAATGTACGGATGCAACCTCTCCTATTTGAAGCTTTAGAAGCAAATGGAAGCAACTACCTCAAATAGAGCATTGATGTGAAGTCATACCTTTCCGTAGAAGAATTGGATGCTACTTTGGAGCTAGCAACACTGGTGAACCTCCCAGCACCCTCAAAGTGGAAGGCACTCCTCATTTTGAGGAGACACCTGGATATCTCCCTCTGCCAGCAATACATCGAAGTGAACAACTCATACAATCTACGGCAAAGGAAATATCCAAGCGTGTGTATGTAGACATGTACAAAAGAGCTCATACGGTTACAAGGTACATATTCTTGTCATAGAACTCATCCTCCTTGCAAGGACGATAGGGATCATCAAATTTTCTACTTTGCCCCATCATAGGGGCAGAAAGTGGACTAGCTTGGTCCATATGTAACCTCTTCAACAAGATTTGAGTATAAGTGGTTTAATGGAGAAAAATACTCTCATCAAGTAAATAAGTCACTTGAAATCATAAACAGAAAGTAATCTTGCCTAGCAACTTCATCTCAAATTGAGTGGTAAGTAAGCTCATGGCATACTTACAAGTGCCCGGGATGCCTACAAGGTTAAGGTCATCCACATATACTACAATAACAATAAAACCGGTAGTCTCCTTTAAAATGAAAAGACATGGTAGAGTTTGATC
>OY987242.1:31850767-31905862 GCA_963920765.1 Ulota crispa
CATGAAAATGTGATTTTTAATGCTAATTTTGCTGATTTTTTTATTTGGATTAAAAAAATTGTTTCACCTTTATCATTCTAAGGCTATACTATAAAAAACAGGTGTGCTTGAAATTCAAACTAAAAATATAGGACTTTTGAGTTACTTAAAGCAAAAATATATCAAAAAACAGTATTGGTGCAATAATATATATTTTTTTTGTATTTGTCACGTTTTCTTTCAAGGAGATGATAATGTTGTGATTGAATGAATGATGGACCACTTAATAAATCAAAAACAACACTAAATTATCAAATTTCATACTAAGAGGGGGTGTGTCCCGTTAGCAATTTAGGGTGTTGCTGTAGTAATTCCCTATATGTATATATACATATATATATATATATATATATATATATATATATATATATATATACATACATACATATATATCTATCTATCTACAAGTCCTCCTTCCCCTACCTTGGTCTCTCCTTTTTTTGTTTTTGAATTTCAAGATTTGAGAAACATAGAGACACCCAATACTATAGAAAACCTCAAATTTGTAAAGCACCGGCCATGCCCGTGCCCTTAATGCCCATGCCCCCTATCTCCATGCCTCCCATCCTCATAATCTGGTTATTGAACCCCATGCACTCACATCCTCATAATTTGATTACGGATTTGTTGTCCTTAGTTGCAGAATTGTCAAGGACTACCACAAAGGACACTTTTTAGGTGTATATATATATATATATATATAAGAATAATCGTCAGTCAGTTAGGGCTTATCATGTAATAGCGTTCAATTAGTTAGGGTCGGGCACAAGTTAGGTTTGGCCATGACTAAGACCAAAAATGTATAATTGATAAAGTAAAATCACATGTGACTCTCTTTTATCTGCTTCACTAGGCGTTAACAAGTCACTAGCAGTTGCACCACAACTTTCTCTTGGCCAAAAGAGGGCACAAGGATAGAGGCATAGGCATAGAAAGCACGGCGATATGGGGGCACAAGAATTGGAGAGCATGGGGATAGGGGGTGGGGGGCATAAACCCGTCAATACGACGGGTAGTATACTAGTATATATATATATATATATATATATATATATATATATATATACATGCACTTTTAATGAACCTCTATCTTTCAAAAATGTTTCAAATGTTATAACTTACAATAGACAATAATTCCTTGTTTGAATTCTTTCAAGCATTTGGCTTGTTAAATCTTTTGCTCTTTAAACATTAGTTCAATTACTAAGTGTATGTTATTAGTAATATAAAAGACAAGTAGGCAATATTGACTATTCACATTGTAATTTATTTTTTTTGAAATTTGCCTTTGTAAGGGCCACTTTACACTACAAGTCGAGGCTAGTTTCTAGCCTTTGACATGTTGAATACTCAAATTTGATTGGTTCATATTCTAAAAATGGCTTCAAGGTCTTCACACTAGGAGTCAAGGCCAATTTTTAGGACATAATTTAATACTTCAAAGACAAGATTTGACACAGCCCCAACTCCAAAAAAATTGTCTCTTAAAAATGTGAAGCCAATTCTTGGCCTCGAGGCCGTTGTTGGATTTTATTAAAATATGATTTTTTAAATATATAAAATATGCTTTTGAGATACTCAACACCCTAGGATGGAGTAAAATATTAATCCTTAGTTTCTTTTCTTATCCCTTATCTCTTGAAGTTTTCAAATTTTGCTCTAGTAGCCCCAACTTTTTGCCCTCAAAACATTTACACCCAAAAGAGCCCCAAATTATATTCATATTATAATGGGTACTTGGGACAGTTCTTGAGACTATTTGGACTCAAATTTTGGTTGAAATGACCTCAAATTTTCATGACCTTGACTCCTAGTGTAAAGTGGCCCTCACTAAAGAAACCACTTTGTTTCTCTGTAGAATTATTTAGAATTATCATGCACTAGTTGTGACTTATCTAATGCAATAATATGTACATTGTTGAAACCCATTTTTTATTTTTTATTGAATATTTTATTTATAGATATCAACAAACTGAGCATGGAGGTATGCTACAAGAAGCAATATCCGCTTATTAAAAGGCTTTTGAATATTTAGCTACTCAAACTGTTAAGAAAGTTACTTTTTGAAATTTATGGTACGTGTGAGAGACAAGGGTGTTGTTTGGACCCCATGTGTGTATTATTTTGGCATTTGAATCCATTGTGAAGTATCTGTTTTCCTATTGTGATGAATAAAAGGCACTCCATAACTTTTATTTTCACTCGAGAAACATTTTAACTATCCTACCACATATCTTCTCAGTTTTTAAATTGTAGATTCAGAAAATAAATTCACCGTATAATGTCCCTTACGTGATGTTTTACATTTTATGCTAGTGACTTCCCCAACCTCAAATGCTCTTATATGTAGCTTTTGTCAACAGAAATCTTCTACTAGGTTGTTGCAAGAAACACATGCCAATTTTGTTACAAACAGCCATAATATAGGTAGTACTGTGGTCTTTTGAATTATTATTTTTTAAATAAAATAAAATATGGAAAATTTGTGAAGCACTTAAAGTAGCATACTTGTGAAGATTTAGACTTAAAAGAAAAAAAATTCTAAAAGTTATGCACAAAAATAGAGGGACTAAAATTACCAACAAAAAAAGCAACTTCTTTTTTCTTTTTTGGAAAATAGTGAAAAATTTCAAAAAAATAAAATAAATTAAAGCCATTTTTGCTCTATTTGTGACACTTGAACTGATGAAATTGCTTTTTTGGGGAAGTTTGTTTTCTTTCTCCAATACTTGACCAAAGGATGCCTATTTTGAGAGCATGTGGAAGGTAGAGAATTCACAATTTCCTAAAACCCTTCTACATATCCATGTAATGCTTTATGATGAACAACTTCTGTGATTTGTGACATGAGATTTGCTTTTTTCGACCCAAAGTAGTACTAAAAACACCCAAATCGGCCAGGGCTGACACCGATTCGGGGGCTACTTTAAAATAGTAAAATAATTTTTAAAAGACCAAAAAAATTAGAAAAGGACAATATCTATGACATGTACCTTTCTCTAAAATTTCAGCTCAAAAGAACTTGCTGAGCAAAAGTTACAAGCCAAAAAGCACCCCCAAGCAAGCAAGGAAACATCAAATAGTACTAGTGTTTCTTGCAATCACCCTACTCCTTTGCTCCAAATCCAATAATTGAGATGCTAGCCTTCAAATAATGTCCATAGCAAAATACTTCTTCTTTTGAGCTTTGATGTTTTGTCTATAATAACATTTACGTTTTGAATGTTATAACTTTAGTAAGAGCATCTCCACCCGTCGACTCAACTTGGGGAGACAGCGTGCCCGAGTCTACTTTTTTCAATTCTAATGTCCACCGGTGACACGGTGACTGTGATTTCTCAACCAGCCTTGCCAGACAAGGGTTCAGGGCCTGTGAGCTACCGGGCAAATTTGAGTTTTTAGCAAGCTGGAGTTGCGGGCTATTTCAAGTCCCCATCATTGGTTTGATCAAATCCAGGAATTGCTAGTTTTCTGGGCCTCACCTGATGCTGCCAGCACTCTGAGTAGTCCAAATTTACTCTCACGCTCCGGGAACCACAAAGGCGCGCGGCAAGCAGCCCGATTGTGTAGCAGCTCTTGATTCTATAGCGAGTCAATTTTTCTTGAACAAGTGGACATCCACTACACGGATAACGGTATTTAGTGTTGGCAACACTAATTACAAACCCCAACTCTAAATGTCAACAACCCCCTTTATGTTACCAACATTAAATGTCAACCTAACACTATTTGTCAATTATTGCAATTTTCGGGAGTAAATTTTTTACAAGTTTACATTTAATGTTAGAAATTGGTTCATTTTTATTACAACAAGAAAACATAAATTAAATTCATGAGTTAAAATCTAAACAACTATTTGGCGTGAACTACAAACTTGGGCTGGATTGAGTTTTTCCATTAGATTAAAATCATTGTCACCAATCATGGATGAAAAATGATTAAATAAATCCAAAAAAATCCAAAAAAATCCAAAAAAATCCAAAAAATCCACGAGTTTGAAAAAAAAAGAAGAAGTTATAATTTCTGAAAAAATGTATTAGTTATTTTCTTCAAAAAAAGGTTGAATTTTGTATTTAGTGTTATAATCTAATGTTCCCAATGTTCGCAATGGAGTTCCCAAAGTTCCCAAAGGAGTTCCCAAAGTTCCCAATGGAGTTCCTAAAGTTTCCATATGACATTCCAAAAGTTCCCATACGACGTTCCCAAAGTTCCCACATGACATTTCCATAGTTCCTAGAGTTTGGAGGAGGCAACAAAGCGTGGTGTGCACCAAAAAAAGGCAACTCTAAATGCAAACTAGTTGAGATTTAGAGTTAGTGAAATTAAAGTGCAGGAACACTATTAGTACCATAACACTAAATACCATTATCAGTGAAGTTTTCCCAAGCCATCTCACAGCTCAAGGGCCGGGGAGAGGCTTATTATGAGTGGCTAAATGAGCCAATCGGTGGAGATGCCCTAACTCTAAACAATAAATTGTTTGAAGTCAATGTTCATTTTGATTGTTTTAGTGTAAAATGTTAAAGCATATGTATGTCTTGAACATATGGTTTTTTGAATATTGACAATTTCTAGGTTCAAAATCCTAGGATTAAAATTGAACATTGACTTTGGAGTAATTTTGAAATCATGTTATGTGCTAGAGAGAAATTTGAGGATTTGCTTAACCCCTCATCGCCTTAAGGGGACGGAAAGCATCCTCAAGCAATCCATCATTCCAACTTGAAGTGCTCTAATTTTAGCCTTTATTGTCCAAATTCAATAAAATTTGTTGGCAAAGATGCTCATACTAATCTAGTTTTTATTGTAGAATTTTCAAATCAATCTAAAACATATTCAATTTGCAAAAGTCATTCAAAGTTCACATGGTCAATTTGAGTTCACCACAACGCATTGTGATGGTTGTAACTTTTGAGGGCTTGTACCTTTTTCATCAAATGCTCATCAAATGTTTGTTTTTAATAAAATTAGTTGTTTTGTTCTCCTTAAATTCTAGTAACTATGGTAAAATTTTCATGTCAATCCAAGTTTTTTTGACTGTTTGGGAGCAACTCAAAATTCAAAATCCACACGTTTTTTAGTTATTGTAAACTTTGGTGGCTTATAACTTCTTCTTAGAAACTTTATTTTCAATATTTGTTATTGGAAAAGGTGCACAAAAGGTGCGCATACTAGTCTAGTTATTGTGGTTAAATTTTCATATCAATCCAAGAAGTTATGAGTGAATGAAAAGAATATTAGTAGAGGGAAGTTTAGCCACATATGTGATTTATTGCTACTTTTTTCACAGTTTTCTACATTTCAAAACAATTTTGCAAACAAATTGAGTATATTAATTGATATTTTCTTTCACCAATGTGTTTGTATATTGGTTTGGATCACTTCAGTCTTTATTTTTTTTCATTTGGGTAGGTTTAGAAATCTAATTTCACCTCCAAATGTGTTTTTAGGAAAATTTCAGCATCTTTTTTCAACACTAAAACATTATAATCTTTCAATCTATGAGGTCCAGTGACCCCAAATTTTGAAATCCACATCATCTACAACATGCACACTACAAGTTTGTATGATTGAAGTTTTCATACTCCACTAGCATTTAGACCTACAACACTTGAAAAGCAAGGATGCTTTTAGGCCTCTTTGGACCTTAGGTGACAAGGGGTCAAACTCATAACATAAGCTACACTACTACACTACTTATTGGCTTTATAGAACAACTATGATACACTCATAGTTTTTGTGAAAGGTGTTGTAGTAGTACACTATGAAGTTAGAATCCCAACAAAATTCAATTTAAGATAAATTCAAGAAACATGGATGCTTGTCTTTAACCCTTGAAGGGCCCTTGGGCTTTGGAGCTACGATACCAAATACGGTCGCAACCAATATTCAAAAGTTTGAATCAACTGTAAATTAAATGTTACAACCATACATATAGAAAAGTTGTATGATGGTGGATGCATAAAAAAAATTGAAAAGCCCTCAAAACAGCTCAAATATGTCTGTACATACGGCTGCAAAGGACTTTCAGGACGTTCCGGGGTTGAGAACAACAATAGCCGAATACAAATTGGGTCGCCTTGTTTTATTGACATATTTTAGGTCCTGTGGAATTGGCTTAATTTTTATGCAAAGGTCCTATCCAAGCTTCCTTACGTGTCAATTTTGTCCATTTCTGGGGTTTGGAGGCAATAAAACAATAACAAGATAACTCATGATCTAGGATTGGTTAGAAAACAAAAATAGGACTTCTTTAGTGAAGTTGGTTATTACATTACCTTAGTCCAAGTAAGGACTTTATACTGTAATAAGAAAAATGGTCATTTTGGAGCCCAAGCAACTTCCAATCCTTGTCTTTTACTGGTTGGATTTCTTGAATCAACTTCAAGATCTTTATACTAGGAGTCGAATGCCAAAATTTTGAAAATGATTCATTATTCAACAGATCAATTCTATATGGGATTGGCACCAATAATTGGATTCATCAAAATTGGAAAGTTGTTACCTTTGACCCATTGACCCATTGTTAAATTTCATTGAAATAGTACTATTTTTAATTATAAAAAAACATTATGTTTTGGTAGAATGAATAAGGTAGGAGCAGCTTAAATGGACAAGATTTGTTTATTGACACCTATAAAACAGCCCGTATCGGATTTAGAAGTTGGGCAAATAGGACACAAACCTCAAGTATGAGATCCAATAGTTGGGTAGATGGAACACGAACCATGGGTATGAGCGGTCACAGTGACCATTTTAAGCATTAAAGTGATCTTTTCTTGAACTCTTGTGTCCACTCATTTGATCTTCTGTGTTTGTTTTCCGAAGGTTCGTGACCAATTTACAACAGGTCTAGTGTCCACAATAGGTGTATCTACATCCTCGTTTTCAAAAATTCATATTTTATTCATAAAATTGCAAAATAATATGAGGACAATTTTCTGTCCATCTGTGCCCATTTCCTAACAAATTTTTGTATTCAAAATCTTAGTACACCTTCTTCTTGAATTGATTTAGCAAAAGTGTCCATTTAAGGTGCTCCTACCTTACCGTAAGATGGGACCAAAATGTCAACAAAGTATAAGCTTAGTTGGTCTCCTCATCCGTTCCTTTATTTCTAAAATTTTCAAGATTTTTATTTTAGTGAGGCTTTGACAAGACCTTAAATATATTGTCCTCAATGTCTTCAAACATGCAAAATAAAATAAAAGGGGGGAAGAAAAGTCCAATGGGAGGTTTGGTCAGATGTACTGACTATTGACGGTGGGAAATAATTCAAAATATAGATGCCAACTATTATTTTTGACATTTTTCTAAAGAAATAGTGAATCTTATGAATAATGCTTTCATTCTGACATTAGTTGAACCTTATTTTCCTTGAGAAAGTATATTATATTTGGCAGTAATGGATGGATCCTGTCTTTTTTCTTTCCTTTACAATAGTCTTATTTTATATGTATAAAGAACCATCTGGAAAGGGTCCCACATTATAAAATGGCTGTTGAACGAATTCTTGGGGGTTTTTCATTGGTCGAGTGACACGTACCCTTGAATCCGTGCAAGTAAGAAAAACATGGATAGGGTCATCCAAGCGGACACGTTCATTCACAGAATCAACTATTATCAGTTTATCACTAACATTTTTCATCCGAATATTGACAAGACTACAGTTTCTTGAATGGGATTTGGTAATTTCACTCATTTTCGTACAATCTTGGTTGCCAATGTCAAAATCAGGTAAGGTTTTAGCAAAACTTAGTCCTACAATTACATGGAGTATGGTACAGGGGTAGATGGAATTTCCTCCAGAGCAAAAGTCTTTGATTAATAATCTACTTTCAGTAAGGACCACTAATTTTTTTTGGCTTAGACCCAATTCACAATCTAAACTTTTTCTCCACCCTACTGTATCCTTTGGATCCTATCGATGACCCCATCTCAACTTAAAGGACCATGGCCTTTATTTTGTCAAAAGACACGCAAAATTGCCACCTCTATGGCAAAGAGTAAAAAAGTTTGAAAATCAGTCTTTTTGCATATCTAACCATCGGATCTTGTACTAGACTGATATAAGAATGTGTCATACAAAAACTTAAATTGCTAATAACCTTGCAATGGAATTGAAACGCAATGATCCCAGTGGTGAGATTGTTCTAGAAAGCAAACTTCACCCTCTCCAACAATTTTTTTTGAAAAAATGTTACAACTTCATTCAAAAATGAAGTTTGTAAGTTATTTTTTCAAGAAGATGCTTGAATTGCCCAAAATACAAGATTGTCCATAACTTTCTCATAACTAATTCAAATGGAATGAATCAAAGCTTCAGATGTAAACAAAGATATAAACTATGAGAAAAAGAAAAAGAAAAAAAACCCAAGTTTTTATAAGAATTTTTTTGCTGCCCGGAGTCCCCAAATTTGTGCTTATTTGGGCATAACTTTTGTTCCTTGACATCAATTGGAATAAAAATTAGATACCTAATTAGATCTTTGAATTCCCCATCTTCAATAAAAGTTTCAAAAAATTATGTAAAATAGTTTGGCCATACATACGTGCCCGAAATCCCATTTGTCAATTAAACGGACAATTGGTTCTTTAAGGGTTAACAAATTGGACACATGTTCTTGAATTGGGTCAGTGAGTTTTTTTGTGACTTGGGCTTGGTTTTTACGTCAACAATTTGCCACATAAATGACCCATGTCATCAACAAGACCAACTGGTCAACCTTTGATATAAAGCCTCAATTGATGACTCAATTTAAGGATTTGAGCAATCCCATAGATTCAATTAAATGGTCCTTAACCCCAAGGAGCCCATTTTGGGCTTTTGGGATATTTGGGCAAGCATTTTCCCAGTAAATAAAAATATGAGATTTTGAAAAAGGGTGTATGTGCTCATATTGAAAAGCTTGCATATCTCTTAAAAAAGTGGAATTGAATAATTTTTGAGTGAGATATGGTACCAAATGTAATTTTGATGTCAACACGGGCATCCTCAAAAAAATTCAAAAACAAAGAGATTGAGGAAGGATGTTGCCCAAATAATGTTCAAAAGCACTTTACAATGGTTTGGTCAATGGGCAATATTTGTAGTCAACTCTCCTTGACTATGTGATAACTTCTATCTTACTTTGTATTTTATTTTAAAAATACTTTGGCAAGTACTCCACATGATGTTCTAGGTTTACATTGTACAAATTTTGTAATTGAGATTTATTCTATAAAAATCTCTTCACTGAAGTTTTTTTAGTGTAATGACAATTTGGACAAAGCAATTCTTGCTTCCAATTTTTTTTCATAATGTTTGAAGCATTGGGTGATCATGAAATTTGTGAGGCATATAGCCAACTTCATGCTCTACAATAAAGTTAAGTTGCACAAGAAATTCATAAAGTGGAAGATATCATTTTGAATGACCAAAAAAAAATTGACACCTAAGAGAAGCTTCAAAAAGAGTTTTGATCCTAATTTAAGTGTTATAATCTAATGAAGTAAGCCCTCACAAAGTTTGAATTTTTGAAAGGATGTACATAAGCAAGTGACAAAATAGATCTTACAATTAGATTATTGAAAAAAAATTCAAAATTTTGATTTACTAATCATTTTATTGAGAGAGGTCAATTTTGAGCCATTTGACCATGTAAACATGAAAGAACTTTAGGGGTTAACCCTTAAAGGACAAGGTTACGATATCACATAGTATATATGCTGCTATATAACTGGCATTAGCTACCAACAAAAAGTTTTAACTTTGGGATCTTGACTACCTCACTAGAACAACATTTATCTATATTCTAACTTCTTTCTTGATCTCAAATGTAATAGAGGTGTGGGTGCACTCCAAATACAAGAAAAATACACCATATTGTACTAGTCACAAAGGGCTACCTCGTCTTTTAGGGGTTAACCCTTGAAGGAATGAGCTACTATAATACATACTCTGTACACTGTTGTATAACTGGCATTTGCTACCAACAAATTTTTTTAATTTGGGATCTTGACTACCTTACTAGAACAACATTGATCTATGTTGTAACGTCTTTGTTGATCTCAAATATAGTAAAGGTATTGATACACTCCAAATACAAAAAAATACACCGTATTGTACTAGCCACAAATGGCTGCTTTGACCTTTAGGGGTTAAATTGGGTCAAAGAAATAAATCCTAGCATAAAGTGGCCATAAGCAGAATTAAGTTTTTTAGGATTGTTTCTTATCCAATTATAAAGCTTTTGAAAAATTAGCAATGGACGAGTTTTGAATGTATTAGGAAATCATTAATCATTAAAAGCTCATGATTTCTGATAGATGTAAAACGTACATATAACAAAATAGAGCATAGCCAAGTGCCCTTAGTTATGACTTTATTAAAAAAATAACCTTTAATACAGTGCTTTGAACAAGAATAACATGTTTAGAGTTCATAGCGTACCAGGTTGATACGGTCATTATTTCAAGTCATTGTACCAAATACAAGTACCAGTATATAAATTGTTGTTTTTTAGACTTGTTGCAGTTGGATCACCTCGTGTATTAATGTGCCAATGTATACATTTTTTATGTACAGCTATAAATAGTTCACAAAAATCAATCCTTGCATATTTTGTTCTCAGAAGCTTCATAAAATAGATTGAAGAAATCAATTATTGCAACTCGTTTTTGTTTCATCAGTGTAAAACTTTCATGCATTTAAGGGCTCATATTAACCCCTAAAGGGCCCTTGGGCTCTGGAGCTACGGTACCAAGTACGGTGGCAACCAATATTTAGAAGTTTGAATTAGCTAAAAATTAAGTGTTACAATCATACATATTGAAGGGTTGTATAATGGTAAGTGCATTTTTTTTTTGAAAAGCCCTTAGAGCAGTTCAAATATGTATGTATATATATACACACACACGGTCATATGCGGCTGCAAAGGGCGTTCAAGCCCTTCAGGGGTTAAAATGTAATAGTGCAAATTCAACATGAAAAGGCCACTTAAACCCCTAAAAGCCCAAGGGGTAAGGGTAAAACATAGATGTGTTACAAAATGGTACTTTTGTAACTTTGATGAAGTTTGCTTCAAAAGAGAAGATAAGAATCATAAATTTTAGTAATTATCCATATAGTCAAATACTCAAAAAAAAATTTGGATTTTTGTGTAATGAATTTAGAAGCATTTACCATTTAATATTCACCAAATTACAAATTTTACTCATAGATTTCAACTTTTGGTATGATTGGTTAAAAATTAACATTCTATCCTAAACTTCAAAGATGCAAGCTTTTGAAAGGAGAGAATTTCATTAGTTTCCCAAAATAGTAAATTTTACAACACTAGCAAATATTGAAATGTTTGTCTTTCAAAAATTCTCTTTAGTAGAGTTTAACTTGGATTGACATGATTCAAGTTAAGTTGGAAAATAGACTTGATTATCTATTACAAAAAAAAGTGTTTTTTTGAATTTTTTTTTTGTCTTGGGCAGCCCAAAAAAAAGGGCAGTAACCATAAAATGGTGGATTGGGCGCTTAGGGGTTAACCCGTAAGGATGTTGATATATTGTACACGCTCTTCTATATTGTATATGGATGAGGTGTTTGAATAGCACATGAATCCCATTGGAGTTGCAAATTTTAAGCAAAATCACTTACATACTAACAGTCAACTATAAATTTTTGGGGAATTTTTGGCACTTTTCTAAAAATAATTTCTTCAAGTACTAAATGGTCCTTGTATGAATACAACCAACTCTTTCTATAGGCAATATCTTTTAGGGGTCAAAAATACAAGCAAAACTGAAAACTTCTATACAAACACGACCAAAATAGTTGGTGAAGTAATTGGTACTTTTAAAACAAATTTATTGATTACAAAGGAAAAACAATAGATTCAAAGGAGATTTTCAAATATCCGTGAATGTGATACTTTGAAATATATTGCTTATTTGTCTTTGATGTAGCAAAGTCGCTAACCACCTAGGCTTCCAAGCTTATATTTGAGAATGAAATTTACATCGTAGAGAAAAATAAAAAAACTACGGCCCAAAATCATACTAGAGTTTTAGTTTTCTTTCATTCTACTATTTTCGAATCTGTTTTTGAAGGTTGTGCGAGTTTTTTTCTTTTGTTTATATGTATTTTTACTTATCTCAAAATTTCTCTAATTGATTGTTAGTAAGTATCAAATTCAAGAAATTTGAGTTTTACTTTGAATGAATGAGAAGTCCCTTTGACACAACATCGCCCTATATTTATCATCATTTGTTATTTGGACTTTAGACCCGTAAGGGATTAGGAGTATGGCAATTTTCAAAAATATTAATGACAAAGTCTAAAAGATGATCTCTACATAAATTAATGGATGGTTTAATTCGAATAACTAGAAGAAGAGATATGTTATTCAGTATGGTATAGATGTTGCAATAAAACAATAGGAAAATACATTTCATGAGACTTTGGCTTCTAATTATATGGCTCACTTTTGAAGTGAGGGACTTTATTTAGAGTTGATTTACATGAGAAATTCAGTTCATCAAATCCTGGTATCTTTTAATCCAAAATTTAAATATTCATGGTCTCAAAAATGGCCTCCAGTATCTGTTAACCTCTAAACGCCTCTATCATATTTTGAATTTTTGTACATTTTGCTAAAAATCTTTGTACAGAAATATCATTTACATGAATTTACTCAATTCAATCGTTTTGGAAGGTTGTCTTCTCTAGATTCAAGTATTACATTAGATGAATGAGAAGTTAGTTGGACTATACAGTGCCTTGAAATACTCCATTCATCATTCATAATGTGGATGTTGGAGTGCTGTAGGGTTAAGACAAGTAAGGTAGGAACACCCATAAGCGTGAGTTTAAGGGTTTTGAACATGGTGGTTATTAATAAACATCTAGCAAATTATAAGATCCTATTAGCAACAAAAAAAGAACAAGTTTGCACTTTTGAATGTATTATTTGGATATTGTGAGAATAAGTTGTGAATTTTTAAAGAGCAAACTGCCATTGCACCCATAACCAACACTAAGGTTTCATGTTCACATGTTGTACATCCTTGTCATTACATCTATTTACTTTCACAGATTTTCCAAGATTTTAGAGGTGATGGTTATGGGGACCCTCACGAGGATGGGTGTTCCTACCTTATGCCTTGCACGTATTTTGAATTGAGTCTTTTCTAATCTCTGGTGATTTTTTAGGTGACTTTTCACCCCTCCATTTCCCTACCTTTTCCTCTCCTTCTCTCTTTTTTGAATCTCAAACTTAAGTAAAAAACAAACACCCAATGCACAATGCTTGACACTCAATGCTTTATAATAGAGAATTTGGAACTTCTAGTGTTAGTAGAGAATTTGAAATATTACAGGAGAGAAATCCCACACTTTATAATATCTATACTGCTAAGTGGGAGGATTTCCGTAAGTGTGCCCTTTTCTAGAACCTTCTAGAAATTTTTGTTGTAAGTTGAAGCAGCAATAGACGCCAAAGATGTAGAACACCAAGTGCCCTCCAACCATGTCCTTTTCCAAAAAACTCTAGAACTTTTTGGTGGAATTTGAAACACCAAAGAATGTCCCAAATATAAGACACCAAACACCCTCCAACCATGTGCTATAAATCAATAAAACCCCAAGCACCCCTAACAAACTATTAACGAATAACATTGTGATGAAAGTGACTGATATTGTTGATCTTGAAAAAGGACCAAAACAACCAAAATGTTGATACATGAGGTTTAGATTCTAAATGTGTTGTGAGGTATTGATTTCCAATTACATTCTAAACCAATTGATTTGTAAGATACCAATTTTTTGTACAGTTGAACGTCGAGTTACTCATAGATGTCCTATACACGCAAGCGTGTGCATACATAAATAAGATTACAAAAGGAGCCTTTTCTCTCATATCTAAAGGTCTTGAGGTCGCAAAATTGAGATTATGATTTTCTAGTCTTGCAAATCTCCAAAAGAAAAAATGAAAAAACTCATGTATAGTCACGGAAGTCTTCTTTCCATCTTACATTTGTGGCATGCTTAAAATATAATCTAAACTATAGAAATAATAAGAACAGTAGTAGTAAATACAATGATAATATCAATAATAATATCAATAAAAATAAAAATAGTAAGAATAAAATTAATAACATTTTATCAAAATTTGTTGTTAGAAGGCCAATAGTTTGCCTTCCATTTTTGATGAATCCAATTACTAGGATTGAAGCTCTCTTAGGAAAAGTCTTTTGAACCAAAAAAAAAATGTATTTTTCAATTTTGGTTTTTAGTGTAAAGGCTTTTATATTGATTTCAAAAATTCAATCAATGAGAGATTGGGTTGAGTGTAAACTTGATGAGCTCTCTTGTTGCTTTTATAACAAGTAGCTACTAACACTACAAGAGACCTTGTAGTAGTGGCTCACTTTTTGAGTAAGGTACATGTTCAAACTTTCTTAGAGTATCTATTGAAAAATTCCTATTAAAATTTTTTAATTTTCATAAATATATGAATTTTGTTTCAGATTCTGAATAACAAAGTTAACCAAAAAGGATTCACTATACAACATAGTATGCAAATACGGGAATGTGTTTTTCTATTTGTATGAGAATTAGTAAGAACCATCAGACAAAAATAAAAATGGCCCTTTGTAGAATACCACCTTATCCATATTTCTTTGAAGTTCATGAACTTTGTTGCAATCTTGTCATAGCAACTTTCCTTTGTGCTTCCAATAAATTTTAGAGTGCATGGTAAGGATGAATTGATGTGATTTAGTGAATAGAATGGTGAATCATTGGTAAAAAAAAGTATTGACAAACTTGACTAACATGATACAAAATTTGTGTTTTAACAAGTTTGTGATGAGTCCAAACTTGCCTCCAAAATTGGCAATTGAATGGGACTTGCAACAAAAGGTCACCACTATTTTTACAACCTACTACAACCTTTATCTAAAGAATGAGGTTTAATTCTAAAAAAAGGTGTGCTTAATATATCAATAACCAAGTGCTTTCAAGAGACTTTCAACAATATACCATGCATCTAATTAGGATAAAAACTCCACTCAAGGGATTTGGTCAAAGAATCAATGACAAAACATTGTGAATATTAGCCCATCTAACATTTCTTTGACAATAATGCAATCCTACTGCTTCACTTGCTTTCTCCTTACATACTGTACATAGTAACAACTTCAATAAATGTTTTGACCTCAGCTAACTTTTTTGGCACATGGATCATGGATGTTTGCCCTAGAAGCATCTCCAGTGGAGTTTGCCCTTCATAGTAAAAGTTAATCCCACTTTCAATTCCAAGGAACTCAATTACCCTCATAATGTTATTCTACAAACATGCAGTGGGTCAATGAAGATTCACGTTATTTTGAATGTCAAATTAGACTCCATCAAGACTACAATTAAGTGTGGAATTTTGTGTAAACTTAGTCTCGGCGGATGATTTGAAGGATTAGTTTGAAGACACTATAAGAAAACGCTATCAAGTTGGTCATTTTTTGTAGATTTGGACGTGATCCAGATTTTTTTTTTTTTTTTTTTTTTTGGGTCAATTTAGACTTTTTTTGGGTTAATTTGGACATTTTTTTGTCAATTTGGATAGGTTTAGTCAATTCAAACATGTTAATTTGGACACTGTTTTCTTGTAGTGAGAGTTGATTATATTTACAAAAATGATGACTTGGCTTGAGCAGCCTTTGCAAAAAAGTTGCTTTTCATCCATTTTGGTGTGTGTTGTATGCTGCTATAGGAAAGCTCTAAAAACATCTCCACCAGTCTGGAAAAACAACAAGCTAAGGAGAGTTCTAGATGAAAATGGAGCAATTAATGCATGAACCCACAAAAATATTTTCCTTAGCACAACAAAAATGCAAATTATTTAGGCACAATAATTATTTCAAAGACTTGTCATTGGTTGAACATTAATTTACCTAATCAAACAAGTGGAGGAAATAAATGGCCAACATTCAACAAACACTATGTTTTGTAGTGGTGAAGCTTTCAAATAAAGCAAAGATGCCTTGAGAGCATCTGCATGCTTACTTGTCAAATTTGATGCTCTAAGTGTTTAAGCCTATTTTTGAAAAGCCCTCACAATTCTTGTCCTACACCCTTGCTCACCAAATGTGCTCCAAACTCACTAAATGAAGGGTAAACGGTGGTATCAAATGCCTTTTTTTGATACACCAAGATTGAGTGCCATGGAAACATTTCAAAGGACCTAGAGCACATATCATCCAAATATGGTAAGTGTCAATTTTGTGGCATGCAAGGGTGTGAATGCTCTAAGCAAGGGGAAATTGAACATCTTCCGTATTGGGAGCAATGAATAAGGAGATCCAAAAACCAATAGAAATTCAAACAAGAAAAATGTAAAAATCATTGGTTAAAATTTGAATAAACCAAATAAAAGGCATTTTTTATTTTTAGAGATTTTTGATTACAAAATAAATAAATAGGCAATATCCAATGCTTGCACTAAATTAAAAAATCAATTGAAAATGACAAATATAAGTTTTTTACTAAGGTAGCTCAAAGTTTCCCCAGTCAGTGTTGGGAATAATGAATGGAATCTTATTAATCTTTTAGAGATCACCAAACCATATTTTGGTTTAGGAGAGTAGTTTTTGGCCTACACAATAAAATCACTCAACAATTTGGAAAATGATCTTGAAAAATGCTTGTGATCACAAGAATTTTGCATCCAACTCAAGAAACAACAATAGAATCGGATATATGAGTTGATAAATAATAATGTTTATACATCATGGCTTCAAAATACGTTGTTTTGATGAAGATCTCTCCATCATGTAAATACTCGTTATTTATTTATGTTTGTGTTGATTTCAATAAATCAACAGTTGTGGCAAAAGAGGTGGTCGTGGTGAAGACCACGGTTTGATGACACCGCATCAGCCATAAATTCCAGTGCACTCCGCCGTCTTGTCACATGCACAGCTCAGGGGGATAGATAACGGGTTGGCTGGGCCAATTTCCTACCTCACTAGCTGTCAAGTCGTGGGTCGCCATCACCGCTCGACGAGTCCGATGGGATTCAAATCCGGACCACGGGCGGCTAGAGACGACCGCTTCTTTAACCAATCAAGTTCACGACTTGGCAATTGAAGACAAGCGTTTGACGCTATTACATGCTCGTAAGGGCACGTGGCTACTTTACGGTGGTGCTTATTTTGTAATTTAATCATTTTTACATGTTTATCTAGATGTTATGAAAGGCTCATATAAAATATTAAGGATTTAAAAGTGAATGAGAAAAGTGTGAAAAAAAAAAAAAATTGACATTTATGGTAGGGTTAGGATAGAGAGGGACATGGGCTGATGTTTCCCACCTCCCTACCCTAGATAGGGTTGAAATTAAGGAGGAAAGATTCCTTAGTTGTTGAAAGTTAGTGTATGAGTGTTGGTGAGAAGAGAAAAGAAATCTCAAAACTTTGATGTAAGAGAATTTTCTGTGTATACATAATTTTGAATTGAAATTTAGAAAAGTTATTTTTTATGTGATTATCTTTCCAAAACAAGTTTGCAAATTTGATTTGGAATTGTGATGCAAAAGTTATGAGTGTTTAAATTTTGGAGTCAAAGAGCCAAACTATGAAGAAAAGCTGAGACTTTGACAAGCCATAGCTTATTATCTGTATATCATTTTGCAATAAGATTTAAAAAAAGTGTTTATCTTAATCTTAGCTCTTTAAAAAGTTGTTAAACTTGAGATTTGAAGCTTAGAGGAGAAAGTTATAGAGGTGTGAAGGATTGAAGGTGGTTGTCCTTTTGTTATGAGAAGGCCGAAACTTTGAAGAGCTATAACTTATAGACAGTATGAAATTTTCTTCTCAAAACTTTAGGAGTGATATTTTGTTGTCATAGTTTTTTAAATTATTTTCAATCATTCCGTTTGGAGTCTTATTCAAGAAATTATAATGTATAGAAGTTAGGAGTTTGGGTGCTCTCTAAAAAATTGAGACCCACACTTTGATTAACTAGAATTTCTGGACAGAGTTTTATTTTGAAGTGAAAATTTTATAGGTTGTAGCAAGTGGTATCATCTTTCCAAATTGATATCATATTTCTATGAGTGATATGTAGAACAAAAATTGTAGAGGTTTATAGAGGCAGTGTTTAATTTGCAAATAAAAAAAAGAGCCTCTATTTTGAATTCACATAACTTTTGGGCAGTAGCTTAGATTGAGTTGAAATTTAAAGAAATTTTAAAAAGTTAGAAGAATTTTTCAAATTGCTATTATACTTAGCATTTGGATCTTTAAGTCATTTGTGGCACTAGATAAAAAGTTGCAGCCTTTCTAAGACTTGTTGTTTGTGATTTTTTCCATTGTTTTTATTAAAACATGAAAACTTGAAGATCTGAAGATATGAAGACTTCAAGAGGAATGTTTTGGATTTATTTTTTATGTATGTGTGGGATAAGGCTTTATTATTTCTAGTCGATTTTGGAGGCTCGTTTGTTAATTCATTTCCATTCTATTTTGTAGACTTTGTTGCGGATAATTTGGGTTAAACCAAACCTAATCCCATTTATTGTTGTAGTGACAAAATGAGATTGATCACCGACATGGTCGAGACTTGCTCTATTCTCACGATCTGGAGTTTTGGCCAGCAGATTGTGAATTTGAATTTAGGATCTTGTCATACGGACGGCAGCTCGTGTTTGCTGTCCCAATCTACCCGTCCCGTATTCAGTGAACTCTTATCCCTACCTTGACTCTTATACCCCTAGAGCCAACCACATGATAGGCCAACGAAAGACTGAAGACTGAAGACTGAAGATCTGAAAAATGAAGATCAAAACCGAAAACGATTTTAGTCAGTAACGCACAATTGCAGCGAGACATCTTGCATGTACCCAAGACACGCTCCTCTTAATCTCGACAACGTATCCATATTTGGTCAAAAATGGATCAAAGTAACTACACAATACATCAAACATCTAAGAAAAATGCCACATTTCAATTGTGCAATCTTAAAAAAATTCAAATTGCTTAAAGAATACGCTTGTGTTGTTTCTCTATACGGTAGTAGTACAATTTGTAGTATTTGAGAATCCATTAAAATAATACTATCATTTTATTTTTAAAAAAATCATCTTACATTTAATGCCAATTTTTGATTGCTTTTACAAATCAGATTTTCCATAACGATTATCAAATTTCTTTTAGAACCATTTTAAGGTAGCAAAGAAAATGTGATTTTTACCCTTTTGTCCACTTAGCTTACACCTTGTGATTGCTATTTTTGTCTATTTTGTGTGAAACTAGTCTTGTTGGAATGGTAGGAAACCATGCTTTCTAGAAATGCAAGGTTCTTCTCAACCAAAGCTTACATGAAGTGTCAACATTCAAAACCACACAAACATGAAAAACTAGAGATTTTCCATATACAGCTCACTCAATCATTATAATATTTCACCTCCAACAGTAGATTTAGCTGAAATTTTGATACATTACAACAAACAAGGTGTCCTTCACATTTGTACAATTGGATTGTTCAAATTGGGTCTGTATTTGATTCAAATGCACATTTAATTTTATTGCCCCGGTTTCTAATGGATTTAAAGTAAATAAGTGTGATCTTTAAAGGGTTAAGGTAGGTGAACCCAATACTAACCATGTATCTAATGTCGTTACTATATATACAAAGTAATCACTTGAGAACTAAAATCTATGTACATCATAAATAACTTATCTTTTGTGGATATAAAATTAAATTGTCAATAACTTACCTAGATTTGAGTTCTCAAATGAACACCATGTGTATACAGTGATGCCATTAACTACACGGTTGGTATTGGGTATACCTACCGTATGGCCAGCTACTATTCCCAGCCTTGAAGCAAGCTCAGGGGACCTTGGGAATGCAGAGATATCATGAATACGATTAGCTGTAGTATCATCATTGTATACTGCACCTTACCAATGCGATGCAGTGCCCTGCACTGCTGCAATGGGTATAGTGGCCTGTATCAACGTATGTATGTATTATTGACGACTGCGTCAACGGTCAACCCCACGGCATCCACCCACTTTTGTCTGCCGTTGGGAGTTCCACTCTCGCATGCACTCCACCACAACCCCAGATTGTTCATGAAAACTTGGTTTACCACATTCTTATCTTATTTTGACACTTGCTGACCGAGCTACTATAATACATACTATGTGCGCTGCAGTATAACTGGCATTTGCTACCAACAAAAAGTTTTAATTTGGGATCTTGACCACCTCACTAGAACAACATTGATCTATATTCTATCTTCTTTGTTGACCTCAAATATAACAAAGGTGTGGATGCACTCCAAAGACAAGAAAAACACTCTATATTGTATTGGTCGTAAAGGGCTGATCGGTTGTTCAAGGGTTAACATCCATACAACTAACAAATAAATGGAAAAAAATGCCAAATATTTTGAAATTTACTAATAATAGCTTAAAGCTCATATACGGAAGAATGTGCATTTGTTATTCCATGATGGATGATTCCCTTGCTTGTATGCATTCTAGGGTGAATGTTGCTTGACCAATGAGAAAATTATAAAATAAATTAAAATTTACTATATCAACAATAGTGTATATCTTTGAAGAATTATAGAGCATATCACACACAAGGTTCCCACAAAATTTTCACACACAAGGTTCCCACAAAATTTCCACACACAACGTTCTCACAAAACTTCCACACACAACATTTCCACAAAACTTCCATATACAAGGTTCCCACAAAACTTCCACACACAAGGTTCCCACAAAACTTCCACACACAAGGTTCCCACAAAACTTCCACACACAAGGTTCCCACAAAACTTCCACACACAAGGTTCCCACAAAACTTCCACACACAAGGTTCCCACAAAACTTCCACACACAAGGTTCCCACAAAACTTCCACACACAACGTTTCCACAAAACTTCCACACACAAGGTTCCCACAAAACTACCACACACACACACAAGGATTTTAGGGAATTTAAGAGGAGTTAAACCCAATAGTTTGAAAAGCATTACTCAATTACAATCTTGGATGTAAGGTAGTACGCTCAAAAACCGTTTGCTCATTTTGAACCATCCAATAGCTTGTTGTGAAATGGTGCACTGGTGGTTC
The DNA here is from genome assembly GCA_963920765.1 of Ulota crispa. Classification (NCBI taxonomy): domain Eukaryota; kingdom Viridiplantae; phylum Streptophyta; class Bryopsida; order Orthotrichales; family Orthotrichaceae; genus Ulota; species Ulota crispa. The sequence goes on from OY987242.1 coordinate 31,871,927, forward strand.
TTACATTAGCCTCTTATAACTCATTGAATGCATGGAAGAAAATTTGTTTTTAATTGCAAGAGCCAATCATTATCCTTGCTTCCTCAAATCTCTTCACAACTTGCAAGTGAACGATTCTTGGAAAATCTAAGGATAATAATAGGCACTTATGACACATGCACTTTGAGAATTCATAAGTAACTCAAAAATACTTCAAAAAATATGAAACTAGCATCTATTTCTCTTTGTCTAAAAAATGAACTAAAAATCCTTCCATCCACGGAAGACCATGAGGGATGAGCCCTTAGATGGGCGGTTTTCGAGCGTACTACCTTAGTGAAGATGTCGTTCACCAATATAATGAATGTTGGGACTGTTTGTGAGACCATGTGGACTAAAATTTTGATTCAAACTGCCCCAGTTTTGAAGACCTTGACTCCGAGTGTAAAAAGGACCCTACCTTAGGGCTTGATGATTGCTGCTGCCCTGACTTTTGAACCTCATCTCTTTTCTTTTAGCATGATGCACAAAGTCTGACAGCGCCTGATGTCCTACATTCAGTCTGTCAGTCATGTGTATATTATTTACTCTACAAAAGTGTCAATGACTTCACCTCTAACTAACTTATGCACTTTTTCACATGCAAAAAAGGTTTCAAAGGATATGGAGAAAAACACCTCCCCTCCAGGCTCCAGCACCTTATAAATAATGATAAAGTGGACAATTAAAATGGACTAGTAGGAGGGTTTCTTGCTTTAAAAACACTAGCTTCGTTTGCCATTATAGTAAGGGAATTGCTAAATCTATCATACTTTTTGCTAATTTCATCATATTACACAATGTTTAGGAGTTCCATAAAGAATTTAAGAACAAATTTCAAGTTCATGGGATAACCATTTAATAGTGATGGTAAATGTACTTATTCCAATATCATATACACTCAAGTTATGGAAGTTAGCCATGTAAAAAGAAGAAGAAAGGGACGTGTGGACAAAGAAAAAAAAGGAAGAATGTGAAGAGTGGATAAAGTTATGGGACAAGGTACACATGCATCCACAGCATGTTCAAACAAGCTTGTTTGTTGCAATAAACTTTGTTTTAGATCTATTGAGCAATGTTGTGGCCTGGTGGATTTAGCAAAAATGTATGGTGAATTTGGCAAATAGGTGCAGTGGATTTAGCAAAAAGTGTGGCGGGATTAGTAATTCCTTATTATAAGATGCTTTTTCATTAGAACATTGCTATGCTTTGATTCAAGAAGGCTAAAGAGGAAGCTTTGCATCAAGAAAAGTTACATTGAGAAAGTTTTAGTAGTTTGCACCTTGCTCAAAAAGGAATTAATACTATAAAGACAAAGCTTCTCGTAGCATAGCTGCTTATTCTACCTAAGCGTTTTATATTGTGGCACCGTTTTAGTAGGGTGTCACCTTAACCCCTAAATGCCCAAGGGGGTAAGGGCAAAACATATATGCCTTATAAAATGATACTTTTGTAACTTCAATGAAGTTTGCTTTGGAAGAGAAAACAAGAAGCATGATGTTTAGTAAATATCCATATAGTCAAACATTCAAAAAATGTTTTGGATTCTTATTAAATGAATTTAGAAGCATTTATCATTTAATATTCATCAAAATTACATATTTTATTCATAGAATATAAAAGTTGATATAATTGGTAAAAAATAGACATTATATTCTAAAACTCAAAAATGCATATTTTTGGAAGAAGAGAACATCATTAGTTTTCCAAAATAGTAAATTTTATAGCACTAGCAAATATTGAAATGTTTGTCTTTGGAAAATTCTCCTTGGTGGCGTTTAACTCGGATTGACATAATTCAAATTGGGCTGGAAAGCAAACTTGCTTTTCTATACGCTATTATTATTAATTGTTTCCTTCAAAAAATGCTTTTTTTCATCTTGGACAGCTTGCAAAAAAGGCAACGACCAAAAAATGGTTGATTGGGCAACTAGAATTGTGTTGTTGTACCCACCCTTACAATTGTTTTGTTTACCCTGTTTTACCCTTCAAAAACCTTAGCATTTTATGATTTTTTTTTGCATTTTAGTGTCTTGTGTCACCAATCTTTAATTTATACTCAATCTCAATCAAGCATACCAGTTTTGAGTTTCAAAACACAAGAACCCTATTTTTGGTGAATGATCTACATGATATTCATGATTTTACATGATATTCATGATTTTACATGATATTCATGATTTTACATGATATTCATGGTTTTACATGATATTCATGGTTTTACATGATATTCATGGTTTTACATGATATTCATGGTTTTACATGATATTCATGGTTTTACATGATATTCATGGTTTTACATGATATTCATGGTTTTACATGATATTCATGGTTTTACATGATATTCATGGTTTTACATGATATTCATGGTTTTACATGATATTCATGGTTTTACATGATATTCATGGTTTTACATGATATTCATGGTTTTACATGATAATTGATTTAGAAAAATTGGTGATGAATTTTTGAGATTTGATTGCATGGATGTGTAGGAAACCTCTATACACACTTTTTTTCTTCTTCTAACAAGCATTCCACAAAGTAGTAAAATTCCTTCTATGTAGCCGGCCTTCAATGTTGAAGTGATCATAATCAAATCTTATAAATAAATATTTCTATTTTTCAAACTAGAAGTGATCATAATCAAATCTTGTAAAATAAATATCTCTAGTTTTTTCACTATCTTTTGGTAAAATAACCATGTTATTATACTCAAAGATTCAATCCTAATCATGTTGTATAAGTCAAATAGAAAAATTTAATTACCATAAAGAAACATCTATCTTACAAGATTTGGTTGTGATTACCCCCAACATTAAAATCTACATAGAAGGAATTTTATGACTTTTTGAATATGCTTGCTAGAAGAAGAAAAAATGTGCATATAGAGGTTTCCTACACATCCATGCAATCAAATCTCAAAAATTCATCACCAATTTTTCTAAATCAATTATTATGTAAAATCATGAATATCATGTAAGATCATTCACCAAAAATAAGATTTTGGTATTTTAAAACTCTAAAAGTAGTATGCTTGATTGAGATTGCATAAGAATTAAAGACTAGTGACACAAAGCACTAAATTGCTAATTTTTTTTCATAGATTGCTAAGGGTTTTGAAGGGTAAAACGTGGTGAACGAAATCAGTTGCAAGGGCGCGGTATCAATAAACTGTTTTTTTTGCAGTCTTGCATGCCCAGTTCATTTGTGTTGCGTTTGTGAACGTTCGTATCTTTGTTTTTAATAAAAAAAAGTGTTATCATGAGATTTTATGCAATGGCAAAGTAATAACTCTTAACCCCTAAATGCCCAAGGGTGTTTTTCTTGTTTTCGGGAGGTAGTTTTGAAGTTTTTGATTTGTCTTTGTAAAATCATTATTAAACATCAAAATAAAATTGTAACCATTGAATCTTGAACTTCAAGACTTCTAAATGGCACTATCCAAAATGAATCCAAAATGGCTGTGCAAATTTTAAAATATTTGCAATTGAATGATGATGAGAATAGAATTTTTTGCTTTTTTTGGAGTTGCACAAAACTTCTAATGCAAATTGGTAACTTCTAGATACAAAATTGGAAAACAACCACTTAGATTGCTTTAGTGTTTATTGTTGTTACTTCATAATCAATGGCCCCCCTTCCAAATCCATGACCACAATTTTGCAAATGAGCCTGCAACGCAATTGTCAAAACGCAACCGTCTAATACAAAGAAATTTTTTGCTCCAATTATTGACCAAAATAATTATGAATGAAAGAATTTTCAATGGTGAAAGGATTCTAATTTTTATAACAAAGACATTCCAAGTGAAATTAGTCTAAAAGCACTTTTAGATTTTGTTGAATGTCAAAATTTGGTAAAAAGGCCCTTATTGCCCAAGGGAGTGCCCAAGGGAAATCTTCACCTTTTGCTCAACTTGATGCCCGCCTTTTCAATTTGGCAATTTCTCATAGGCTCTATGACACTATTCATGACACTATTCACGACACTATTCATGTCACAAAATGTATGCTTGTAGTTAACTGTCCACCAAAAACAATTGAAATAAGATAAAGAAGAAGTTCAATTTGAACGGTGGAACTAACTTGAGCGCACAACTTTTTCAAAAAAAAGAACTTAAAAATGATAAAATCCATACCTTCAACAGGTTTTAAGTTTCTTGAAGTTTTTTGGACACCCAAATTGGGTGCCTTGGGCATTTACGGGTTAAATTTAAATTCACTCATGTCAACGAGGAGGAGAGAGAGTTGACACTTTTGAATGCAAGATCGGAATGGAAGACAACAATGGCCGAGAAAGAAACTTTCAAGCAACAAGTGGGGAAGTGCAAGCAAAATGGTGCCAAAGCGTAGTTCACACTAAATTCCATGTTCCAAGTTCCGCATAATTTTGCAAAAATTGATTGGTGGAAAGTTTGAAAGCCGGATTTCTTCACATTGTTTTTCAAGTTCCAAGTTTTGGTTCACATAGGAATGCCCAACATATACCCAACGTGAGAGCCAAGGGCCCAAATTTTTTTGCTTAAATTTAAGCTCTTTTTTTGTATTTACTTTTGGCTTTTACAATCGAACAAAGTTGAGACTGGAAGCCGAAACACATTGTGAACCAACTAGATTGAGTTTCATTCTAAGCAGGAAAAATAAGGTGTGCAGAGATTACACATTTGAATGGAAGACTGGAATAGGAAAAAAGCAATGCCAAGAAAGATTTTCAAGCAACAATAAGGGAAAATGTGTTATTGATTAAATCGGGGAAAAGTGACATTTTGAGACTTTTTCCCAATTTAATGAATAATGCTTCCAAAGCAAAAGAAGGACATTCAAGTGGTGCTAATTTAAGGGACAAACTAGGGAGACGTACACCCCCCAATTGCTAGAACGACACCCCTATAGTCCAACCTATTAAATTTGAGATTATTGTTTTATTAAAATAAGAAGCAAAATCAAAACAATATTTTAGGGCACATTTGCATTTGCAAGCATTGCAAACATACAACAAATATGTTTTATTTGTGACATGATCAAGAGTTTAACTTACAAACAAAAGGAATGACTAGTTTTAAATCTTAATCATGTCACAAATGAGACGTATTTGTTATATGTTTGCAATGCTTGTAGATGCAAATGTGCGCTAAAATATTGTTTTGATTTTACTTCTTATTACACTGTAACAATAGTCTCAAATTTAATAGGTTGGGCTATAGGGGGGTGTCTCCCTAGCAACTGGGGAGTGTCTCCCTAGCCCGTCGCTAATTTAAATGCTTGATGAATTATCACCACAACATATAGTAAAGTGTGCCAATCTATCCTTCCCAAGTGTTTTTCACACAACTTTCAAACACTAGCAATCTTTTTTCTTGCATCATTCTCTAGTAGAAAGTATGTTGCAACATCATCAAGATTACTTTGTTAAGGTCTTTACAAGCTTCCCCAAAAATGATTAAGAAGGAACCATGCTCTTTAAACTAAAAGTTTCAAAAAAATATGTAATAGGCATATCTATGAACATAATGAATAGAAGCTAACTCTTTATTCTTATCACCCCAAAATCTAGGTTTCTATCTTAGATTTCCACCATTGCATTTCAATATTTAATACAAGAAAAATGTCCATAAACAGCTGGTCTCAGTTGCAAATGTACAAATAAGAACTATTAGATGCTTTAGTTATAGTCATTATGAATATTTATAACCATTGTGAGACAGTTATTTATGACACTATTTTTTTTGGTAGGGATTGGAGATGTGAAACACATGATCAAAGAGGTGGTTCACAAAACCCTAAATTTCCTTCATTGTCTTTGCCATTCCGCACCACAATTGTATGCAATTCACATGGCTTGGTATAAAAAAGACCCTCTAAATTGAAACATTTTGATTTTATTTGTGTAGTTGCACTTGTCAGCTGGACATGGCATCATTTGGAGTTTAGCATGTGAGACTAGGGTTGATTATCAAAATAACGGGCGTCAAGATTAGAATTTTGGAGCAAAACCTTTGAGGTAGACAATAGCATGTGTTGATAACATATGTCAAGGGAAACAATCAAAAAATAAATTTAAAGCCCATATTTTTGTGGCATGAAATTTTTTTTAGTGAGAAATGAAGAGGCTCAACAAAGAAGATTCTAGACGTTTGGAAGATCCTCAAAATCTATCCCTTCCCCCTAGTCTTATTTCTATAATAGTTTTGATTCAATAAGTTGGATAGTTAGGTGTATGTGCTCCAAGAAGATTAAATGGTTGTTATGATCGACCTTGGGGATGGGGTATACACAGGATAGGGGATGGCCGCAAGAGAAGGAGGCAAACCGCTTAAACTTACTTGCACAATAGCCTTCTACCGGAACGGCGGGTGCACGAGTCCACTAGTTCTTTCAAATAATTAAAAAAAAAAAAATCTTCAATAATGTAGTAGGATATCCTAAATTTTAAGCCTCCTTTTCAAAACCTATTTTTCCAATCTTCCTACATAAGTTCCAATCTTGATGCCCTCCAATATAAAAAATCCTTACATGAGTATTATTGTTAACCTTGGTTTGCTGCAATACCCTTGGCTTTGACTGCACATCAAGAGCATCAAGGCATGGCCTTTTCAAGAGCAAAAATCTCATAGCTAAACCCCTAAAAGCTCAAGCCATTTTCACCAAAATTAGGGTTTTGGGAGACCTATAACTTTGATGCATGGTATCTTGGTCAATCGGATGATCCGCAAAAAGTGACCATTGAAATTAGTGGAACACCTACTTATAAAATAGTTTGCAAAGTTTGGCAACAATTGACTTTGGAAGATGGGAGATTATCACATTTGACCAAACAAGAGGTGATGGCAAAATCTCATTTTTTGGCAAGTAGTTGCTATTTAATGATTTTTACAAAATTCTATTAGCTCTTGATTCATCTCAAATTTTGTGAGTTGCAAGATTATATGTGAATGCACACACTTGCAAATTATTGAAGATTGTACTTCATTGTAAATTGATTTTTAAGGTTTTGAATTGCTGTTGCACAAAAAACAATGATGAACGCAATTGTTGAGGGTTGCCATGACAAAGAATTGGATGTACTTTGAGGTGGTTGGAGATTTGTTTACAATGATTCAAGCATGTTCGAAGGAAGTGTGCAAAGGATATTGACCGCTTGCAGCTTGTAAGATGCTGCTTGCCACCTTGTCCCAGGTAGCATTCTACTCAATTGAGGCTATCTAGACATGTAACCCTTTAAAGACCACACATATTTTCACAAAATCCACTAGAAACCAAGGCAGTAAACTTAAATGTGTTGTTGAATCAAATGTGGATTCAATTTTAGTAATCTGATTGTACAAATGTGAAGAGCACCTTGTTTACTATAAAGTATCAAAATTTCAACCAAATCTATCATTGGAGGTGAAATATTGTAATAATTGAGTGAGCTATACGTGGGAATCTCTAGTTTTTCATGCTTGTATGGTTTTGGATCTTACTACTTCATACAAGCTTTGCTTGAGAAGAGCCTTATATTTCTAGAAACTAGGGTTTCTTACCTTTCTAGTCTAACTACTTTCACACAAAATGGTAAACATAGCAATCACAAGGTGTAGCTAAGTGGACAAAAAGGGTCAAAAATCCCACTTCATTTGCTATCCTAAAATGGTTTTACAAGAAATTTGATAAATTTTATGAAAATTCCAATCAGGAAAGACAATCAAGGGTTGGCCTTAAATGTAGGATGACAAAATTTGAATATGAAATGATAGCACCATTTCAGTAGATTTTCAAATACTACAATTATACTACTATCGTATAGAGAAACAATATAAGCGTATCTAAGCATTTTGAAAATTTGTAGGGCCGCAAAATTGAAATGTGGCATTATTCTTAGATGCGTTATGTGTTATGTGGTTGCTTTGAACCATCTTTGACCAAATATGGATACGTATTTTGAGGCCATGTTGTATAAACTCCATTATTTATCAAATCACATATTCAATTTCATTGTTTTTTTTTGGTTGGGTGCAAAGTTCTAGTGATCACAAGCGTTCTTCAAGACTGGTTTCCAAATTGTTGAGTGATTTTAATCTATGGGCCAAAAACCTTGCTCCTAAACCAAAATATGGTTTGGTGGTCTCTAAAGGGTTAAGTTATGAGCACCCAATACTAGCAATGTACCTAATGGTGTCACTCTCTACACAAGATGGTCATTTTAGAAATTAAATATAGGTACACCATAGATAGCTTATTGTTTTGGTCAACAAACAATAAGCTATCCATGATTTACCTAAATTGAAGTTCTAGAATGATCACCTTGTGTAGAGAGCGACACCATTAGTTAAGGTAGGCGCACCCATAAGCGTGGAAATAAGGGTTTTGGAGTAGGTAAAACAATTGACTAACTTTGAAAAAAATACCATAAGTTAGGAAGTGGAAACCAAAAATACTGGCATCAATTTCAAGGTTCCAACTGCAAGCATTTGTTCACAAAGATTTTTCAAAGTCCAAAATCACTGAAATTGTAGGAGCCACGTGTAAGAGATGCTAAAAACAAGGCTTGTTGAGTTGTTGGTTCTAAAATAGTGAGATGGGTACTCAAAACCATCATGCCAATTACCCACAACCATTACTTTATCACCCATATCTATCACTTAAGTACCCATAACCATTTGCTTTTCTATTTATCACTCCCTAACTTTATCATTGATGCCCATGGGGACATGACACCCATGGGTGCTCCTACCTTACAACGCTGATATCACAATGTTAAAATTGGGAGCTCCTACCTTAGATTTGCCTTACCATTGAGTCACTCCACTTACATGAACCACTTGAATGCCTTGATAATTGCAATTTATAACAAGGTCACAAACATAGATTTGCTACCTCAAAATGACTTTTGAAATCAGGTGAGGACACTTTTAGTCTTGTGAGGCGTTCAGGGATTAAGGGCATCTCCACCGGTGGCTTGGGCACACTCAAAATGGATGAAAAGTAACCATGCCCCTCTCAAAACCCTCTCAAACTCTCTTATATGGCGAGTCAAGCAAGCCACTCTTTAAGCCACTATTTAGGCACTATTCACCCTAACTTTAGAGATCTTTATCCTCTACTTCCCTAGATAAGTGTTCAACTGCTTATTTATGGGGTGTCTTGGAGTGTTAGGCCACCTTTTCAAAGAGCATGGGTGGAGATTGAGAGCCTTCAGGCCTTGCCACACCAGATGGAAAACTTTGAGCTAGTGGGCACCGGTGGAGATGCCCTAACCGTGCCTTCTCAATACCAAGCCAACAGGTTCCGACCTTCCGCGGGTACATTGGAAAGGAGTCTTGGGATGGAGAAGTTCTTAGAAGCAGTAGAATGTGTCTGTCTTCAAAAATCTCCCTAATAGTTTGAGATTAACAAGAGCTCATGTAAAGAAAGGAAGATTGTGTAACACAATATTCATTAATTTGGGAAAAATGGTACATTCTAGGACTTTCAGGAGTTTGAGGTGATTACCTCAAACCGAGCTCAGTGTTTTTTTTTTTGTACACGCATCCTCACTTGAAAGGAGAGATTTGCAAGGGAAAAAATCTTAGTGGTTCAAACTAAATCTAATACCTTTGAATCTGGTTTAGAGTAACTTTTTGAGTTTGAGGGAAAAACAAAGTGGGACACCTCTTTTTCCCAAATTAACAAATATTGTGTTGTGTTTAGGATCCTAATTAGATGCCAAAAAAATCTCATTCATTTTGAATTGCTCATTGAGACTCTTGCAACAAGAAGTAAACAACACCATGTTTTTTAAACTAAGTAAAAGGATCTATTTGAGAACTTTTGAATTTTGTATTTTTGAGAGTACTTTGGTGATTTAAAGTGACTTTTATGATGATTTTTTCTAGATCTTACATTAATGATGTAGGATCTTGAAGAGATTATCATAAGACTCATTTTAAATTCTCAAAATACTCTCACAAATACAAAATTCTGAAGTCCCAAAATGTATCCTTTTTCCCAAATTAACAAATATGATGATAAATAGTCTTTGTTTGAATTTATCAAGGGTCCATCCTTCAATACTTTGATTATTGAAAAGACTCACACTGTAGCAAACTTTGCAAGTCTGAAACGTGGAGTGTGTGATAAGCAGCCAGCAAACCAAAGGCTTCCGTATTGTTTTGCTTCAAAACCATCATGGAGCAACTCAGCTCAGGGGTTGCACAGATGTGCGCCAAAACCGGATGAATGAATGGCAATGCTCCAGAGGCACCAATTAACCCTTTAGAGACCACTGAATCATATTTTGGTTCGGGAGAGTGGTTTTTGGCTTATAGAGTAAAATTGTCCAACAATATGGAAATCAATCTTGGAGAACGTTTGTGCTCACAAGAATTTTGCATCCAACCAAATAAAAAAAATGAAATCAGACATGTGAGTTGATTAATAATGATGTTTATACGGCATGGTCTCAAAATACGTATCCATAATTGGTCAAAGATGGATCAAAGCAACAACACAATACATTAAACATCCAAGAAGAATGTCAAATTTCAATTGTGCGGTCTTACAAATTTTCAAATTCCTCAAGAAATACGCTTGTATTGTTTCTCTATATGATAGTAGTATAATGGTAATATTTGAAGATCTATTGAAATAGTGCTATCATTTCATACTAAAAATTTGTTGTCTTACATTTAAGGCCAATTCATTATTGTTTTCACCAATTGGATTTTCCATAGCATTTATCAATTTTCTTGTAAATTATTTTTGGGTAGCAAATAAAGTGAGATTTTGGACCCTTTTTGTCCACTTAGCAACACCTTGTGATTGCTATTTTTATCCATTTTGAGTGAAACTAGTCTCTTTGGAAAATTGAGAAATTGTGCTTTTTAGAAATATAAGGCTCTTCTCAAACAAAACTTGTATGAAGTAGTAAGATCCAAAACCACACAAGCACAAAAACTAAAAAAATTCCACCTACAACTCATTCAATCATTATAATATTTCAACTCCAATGGTAAATCTAGTTGAAATTTTGATGTTTTGTAGTAAATAAAGTTTATTTCCCATTTGTACGGTTTGATTATTGAAATCATGCCCATATTTGATTCAACCACACAACCAAGGGGTTTCTAATGAATTTTGTGAAAATGTGTGTGCTCTAGGATTAATTGTATAAGCGCAGCAAGTTGCTAACATCAATTGAGCTGTCCCTCTCTATATTTCGTTTAGATATGCTTTGGATCAAGCTTCAAAGAGAGAGAGAGATTGGGCTCCTGCTCCTCCAGCTAGTGCCTCACACTTTGACAAGTAGATATTAAACTCTTTTCTACAATATTCTTTGAGGAATTCATAAATGTATCACACCCTTTCGACAATTTAACCACACCTACTATAGATGGCCAATTTTTGTGATATTATAATAGGTCCGAATCATTGGTGGAACATCATTGGTTTGAAGATATAATCAAACATAAAAGCTGCAATTTTTGTTTTAATTTTTAGCTCTAGATCTTACTCATGGTATCAAATAAAACATCTAAATCATGCTAAGATTAATTTGGATATTTTAATCAATACTATGAAACATCACATTTGTTAATTTGGGAAAACAATGGGTATCATTTTGTATTTCATCTTAATCCAAAATTGTTGCCTTAATTCAATTAAGGAGGTCACCTTAAACCTAATTAATGAACTTTTGTCCAAAAAGAGTGTATTTTTGAAAGATATATATCTCATTTCATTGGAAAACAGTTAACAAATTCCCGATTCAATGAATATGGCGTTCTTTGCAAAAAAAAAGCCAAAAATCCCACTTTGTATGCTTTTTCCCAAATTAACAAATATGACGTTCTGAGCAGGATTTAGAACTAAGAAACAAAACTACACTTGTAACTATTATGTCAAGCTATATAATCAGAATAGTGATTTCTTGCTCATTGTTCACACCTACTATATAAGATCACAAATATTGACCATACATAGTAAGTGAGGTAAAATAGTCAAAAGTGTAGAATACGGATATCAATTCCCTACTCTTTGTTTGCTCAATATCCTCAAAGGGAATTGATATATGTACCACCCCTTTTCAACTATTTTACCACACCTACTATATATGGCTCATATTTACAATATCAAAGTAGGTGTGTACCATAGGGATAAAATCACTAATTTGAAAAAACAAATTGACATACAAGTTGTAGTTTTATTTTTGTTTTTTATCTCCAAATCTTGTGCATAGTATTAATTAATAAAATCTATATTGAACTAAGCATAATTTAGATATTTTAATTGACACTACAAGCAATTTCTGGAGCTAAAAAATAAAATAAAAATTGCAACTTTTATGTTGAGTTGTATTTCCAAATTAGAGAATGCTTTTTCCCAAGGTCCACACCTACTTTAATATTGTAAATATTGGCCATATATACTAGGTGTGGTAGAATAGTTAAAAAGGGATGAACGCCATATTCATTAATTTGGGAATTATGTTCGTATTTGGGACTTCTGAAGGTTTAAGGTGATCACCTTAAACCCATTTTTAAGTTTAAGCAACATTTTATTTGGTACACATGCCCTCACCTAAGAAGAGGAATTTGCGAGGGAAAAAATCTTAGTTGCTCAAACTAAATCTGATACTTTTGAATCTAATTTAAGGTAACTTTTTGGGTTTAAGGTGAAGTTCAATTTGGGAACCACGTTTTCCCAATTCAACGAATATGGCGTTGGTAGTACATAACTTATATCAATCCCCAATTCCCCATCCTCAAAATACTCAGCCATGCAACCAAACAATCATCATCCGCATCTGATTTGGTGGGATTCAAGGTTATTTTGACTCACCAGACTCGCATTTCACAATAATAACACAAGCGCAAAGAAAAGACACACCACATTCAGCATATCAATAAGCAGAATTCATATTCAACCATTTCAATTGTAGACTTGTCCTCCGCTCATGCTTTTGTTCCCATCCATTCATCAGTGATTGATTTATGGACACCAACATCATTTTATTTTGAGAATGACCAGATCCTTGGGTTCAAGTGGTTTTGCAGTACATTTTACAAGTAAACTGTCCAATAGCTAAAGGGAACACAACAAAGCCTGGAGTTTAGATTGAATGGTCGTAAATTTTAGGGAACCTTTAATGGGTGCTCCTGAAGTTTGCCATATTTGTACAGGTATCCCTCCTTTTTCAGAAATTGCACATATACCCATGGACAAATCTCCAGGCATCCGTCCTATTGTGTGTGCACTGTGCTGTAACATTAATCATGAAGTATATAACGTGCATAACAAAGCAAACGCCAGAAAATTATGTTCCAGTGTATTAGTGTAATTTCTGACACACCAGGAGTATCTATGCAAATATGGCAAACTTCAGTAATATCCATCAAATTTTCCCTAAATTTTAGTATATAAATATGGGTGTCCGCAATAGACGTGAGAGGAAACTAGTGCCATAGTGGTCTCATCTGCACCTAACCTACCAAAAGAATCTTCCTTTCCCTTGGATAACTAGAAACAAATCAGCTATATTCTTCAACCAGAATGATGTTTTATTGAAAATGGGCTCAGAAAAACTCATTTCTGCCACTAGGCAAGAGTCCAACCAAAATCTGGCAAACATAGCCATTTCCAATTTCGGATGACTACCAATGAACTCAGCTCCCTGCTCACAATTCAATTGTATATAGAGAAAAAAGCTTGCATAATCTACACTAAAGCAAAGCCTTAACAATGGGTGTAATGCAGCCATTGTTATTGCGAACACATCTATGTTTACTTAAAAAAATAATTTATTGAATATATTTGCAGCACTCCTGCACCTTGTAGGTCCTAAAACATTGATCCCAAAGCTGTCCATGCAATACAGCTATTCAACTCAAAAAAGGAGGCAATTCTGACCCTTCCCGGTTGACTACAAGATTAAAACGAAAAAATCAAAAAATTACGGCTGAGATTTTTTGTCGAAGAAGAAAGGTGTTGACATCAAAATCTCCACATGCTTACGTGTACAAGTAGAATTGACCAGAGAAGACAGAGCCCCATTCCAAGCCATTGATTTTGGCAGCAATTGCTGGCGATTTTCCTCCGTATGTAGCCCCAAGCAATGCGTACTTGTACGATCCAAGGGGTAATCTGCCATAGCATAAAATCAAAAGGGATTATAATTTTAGAGTTGAATTATTCCACATGAAAAGCAAAATACATAAACACAAGATACATGAACTTGTCAATCTAGATTGAATACTGCAGATAATATGTTTCGATTAGAAGTCAGTTGTAGAGCAACAACAATGTGATACATGCCCACCATAAAGCAAAGACAATACTATAATAAGCTCGACATTCTATATAACCCATACAGAAAATAACTGTAAACAAAACCAATGCACTGCGGGTTATTTTGCCTACACTTTTATGGACACTCTGCATGCCTTGTTATTTAAACATATCTCCAAATGCTTAGCAAGCAAAATCAATCTCCAAATTGTTGTTCAGAAAGTTCAAGTAATTCATACTTAATTAAAAGTGGCATACTAACATAGTTTTTAATAACTTGGGAAAAAAAGCGCAATTTTGAAACTTCCTTTTATACTTATAAGAGATTTTTGGTGGTTTACAGATGATTCTATGATGATTTCAACAAGAGCTTACAACAATGATTATATATCTTGAAGGAATTATCAAGAAACTTCCTTCAAATTACCCAAATATTTCCACAAGTACAAATTTTAGTATCCCAAAATCAGTTTTGAAAATGACTTTTCCCACATTAATGAATATCGTGTAAGCATTACCGACTTTGTAAGAGGAGTGACAACAAATGCACATCTCGAGACAAATGCAAACTACACTACAAACTACATTTTATATTGAAAACAAAGAAGATGAGGTTGCACACATACATACATGCGACTTTAGAAACCAAGCACAAGAGAAACTAAGAAAGCAGAGCTGGATACTATTCGAGAGGACAAGAGAGAAAGCTTACTCATAGCCAGTCTGGCTGGTGATCTGCAACAATTGCCAGGGGCAACCATCGGCGGTCACCGGAACAGCGGTAACCATGTGTCCGTTGAGAGTGTACGCATTCGGAGCATCGAATTCCCATGACACATCGCTGCCAAAGTTATCCGGCGTCGAAGAAGTTCCCACCTTTCCAAGAGGTTTACCCCCTGCCACAGCAGCCATGGTAGCGAAGAATCCCAAGTACTTCCACTCGCCGTCCACAAACCTGCATCAGTAGCACCAACTATTAGTTCCCATTCACAATTTACTCACACTTGGCACTTCAAGTTTCAAAAACTCCGTGCAGATTCCTGATACTGTAGGTTGAGAGCAGATTCGGCAAGTACCTGCCAGATTAAATATACTTTGAGAAAAAGCTGGTCTGGCATCAAATACCATAATTAGACAAATTTAGATCAGGCATTTTCAAAGCCAATTCTTTTTAGTAGAATCAAGCCTTTCTCAAAGGACCTTCAACTTTTTAAACTGAGTCCTTGATATAGAATTTGCAGTAGATTGAGGCATTGAGCCCTAGCTCTAATTTGAATTAGCAATGACCTTACATTGCTAGATAAGCTTAAGTAACCCTTTGATGACCATAGGACATAGTATGTACACTACCACATATTTGGCATTCACTTCCAAGAAGAAATTTTAATTTGAAATCTCAAGTAGCTCACTACAACCGTAGTGATCTGAATCTCCAATTATTTTGTTGATCTTAAATTTAGTAATAGTGTGAATCTATTCTAAATACAAGAAAAAACACCTTATAATTTTCTACTAATAGCAACAGCTTGCTCAGACATTTAGGGGTTAATGACTTTCATAATATGTGACATTTCAAATTTTTGTTTGTTAGGCACTAGCATTTTTTGTCTAGAGAATAATATATAAAATAATTAGGCTAACTTTTGCGAAGTTATTTTATACCGAATCTGCTCTTAACCCACATACATGCGGAGAATACAATGCAGCGGAATGTGAACAGGCTGCATGGATATGTACAGTTCCTAAAAGATGGTTGTATGCACTGGAAACTGACTTGTATGTCAACTTCCCGTCCACGAAAACCGTCTGCACAAAAGTTCCCGGTGGCGTGATGGCTGTAGGGAGCTTGGGTGGTGGAACAAGGTCTTGAGTGTAGAATGTGAAGTTCCCATCGTAGGGAACTCTAGAAGTGACACCGTCAGCGGAGCACAACTCATCGCGGGGAGCCATGCCACCGGCGGTTGCAGTGCACGAGGCGAACGCCACTTGGTCAGCATCTCCGGAACCGGTGTGATTCGTCACCACTGCCAAGTACTCGGCCACGGCCGTTGGCACCACTTGCACTGTTGCCACCGGCACCCCTGCACGAGGACAGGCAAGGCAAACAAAATTCAGTATCAACTGGCGGATGCTGCTTGCAACGCTACTCATGCACCAATTATCTTATAAGGATTTTCATGTTATTAGGATTTTCATGTTAGATAGAATGTCTTCAAACTGACTATCTAAGGGTTAATCCATGAATAATCTATGTGATAATCACTGACATACGAGATGTGATATTACAGAGATCAGGGTGAGAAATATCAGAGGTCTTTGTGATTTCAGTAATATATTTCAATAGTATGATAGTAAGGTACCCATGTGCAGAGGCGAAACTGAATTGTTAAAGGTGGTATTTTTGCTATACGATGTGCGTCATTCAGACACCGAGTGCAAAAGTTGTTGCTTCTCGTAGCTTCAAAATCTATACGAGTTATGATGTTTGAGGTGATGTATGCTTTCATTGTACTAGTTTCCAGCGAAGTTTCAGATGCTGTCTTAAGGAATGACTGTCTTTACATATTATCCACGTGAGAAGCTAAAGTTTAAATATAATTGCATTTGACTTAAGAGTTGCCGCATTTAACTCAGTGTTGGTTATTTGAAATTCAGAAGGTATAGTAAGAAAAAATGTTCTAATTTGCAGAACGTTAGCAGTTATATACAAGGTTCCAGAACGTTTATACGAACCATGAAGTGGTAAATCCGAATCCGAAACATAAAACACTTAAAGAAAAATAAATGCAAAATATTGAAAAGCTTCTATTGTTCGAGACCAAAAGAAGTTCATAATAAATTAAATGTCAAAGAAATGTGGTATTTGAGACTTTATTATGAGAAAGCATGCTTGTCTGTAACTGGAACACCAGTATCTTCAAGAGTTTTATTCTACTTTCAATGTTCCAGCAAATGTACCACAATCCTTTTCGTAGAATTGTGCTTTAACAATAACAACCCAAATCATATTAGTTTGACGCGAATTTTGTGGCTATGCGAGATTGAGTACTACAAAAGTACCACCACGTCATACACCCACTACAAGCTTTATGTTACCACATGCAAAACTCAACTTTCACATTACTGGATAAGACATAAAAAACTGGGGTTAAATGACACAATTCTTCAATCATGCAGAATCTATCTAGAGATTTCAAAAGGCTCCAAAAGAGACTCTGTCAGGACACATGTGACCATGCGTTTCAAATGCAATGCAGTGGTGCCACCTCAGCAACAACAAAGAAACGGGTTTCAGTTAGATGTACCTTGAATACCGCTATCGCGACTTCCAGATTCAAAGACCCCAGAGCCAGAGTTAATGATATTCCAGAAGTAAGTGATCGACCGGTCTACCGGATCATGCTCGGACCAATGCGTTCCCAGCCTCACACCAGCAGGAGTATACATGGATGCAGAAGTGCCAGTCTTCATCCAAGTTCCATCACTACACACGTATTTCTGCACTCCATGCCTGACCGTTCCCGAGAACCCAACACTGCAGACATACATACAATTCACGTAGATGAAGAAAATCCACAAGCAGTGTTCCTAAAATACAACCAACAACTGCTGCTAAATTATGAAACAGCAGAAACATTTTCTTGAACACGGTATTCATAAAATGGCAGATTATTAGGAAATCACAGTTACACAGTTCAAGTTTAAAAGCTTTGTAACGTCAGAACAAAATTGAAGTCTCCATATTTGGTTCCTATTTGCAACTGTCGGTACTGTGTGCAAGTGAGAGACTGACAGAAGCTAGAAATATTTACCTGTATCCCGCAGGCGGCTTTAGGACTTGGGCGGAGACGACGCTCCATGAGAACACAGCCACGATGCATAGAAGAGCGATCTGTCTCGACATTTCGAGACCAAAACGCTGCTTCAAATCCTCCTCGAAAACTCCGACAATTGATCTGAAAACAAACAAGACATAGTCAAGTTACCACTTACCATCACTGGCATGGTCACAAAACGAGATCAGCATTGCTAGACGTTAAATATGCATGTTACGTATCTAACTCTCAACTGCGGAGTTCAGTGCAAGTGGCTCAGATTCACTAAATCTTCCGGATCTATAGTAGTTCTAGTTACTAGAGCTATTGACGCCGTTTGAATGAATGTGAGCGGGCAAGTAACAAGGACATTATACTTCATGATGTTGTGGCAAGCTAGATAAGTTTAGTTGATGTTTCGTAAAACTTATCAACATAGAGTAGATCTCTTAAGATGAGGCCAATCAGGATAATCTGAAAGAAAGGATTGAAGTGTTTCTTCGCCGGTGAACTCAGGATTCCTACCATATGGAAATCACCAAAACATCTAAACGTTGATACCAAAAACTCCCCAAACCGACTCCTCAAATGGACATTCTGAAAGAGGTTTTGATAAACATTTGCATCTGCTAGGGAATGTTCTAGACTAGCAGTGATCCAGGACTTACAGTTGATTCCTGAGGTCGAAGTTTGAAACTCCAGAGTTTACACAAGGGCTGTCCACGATCCAAACTGTGCGAAGGGTGGACAATGCGGGAAGATTGGAAGTGTTGGAGGACGTTATAAGAGTGACTCACTGCTCCGGAGGATAACTGGCTAGGCACATTCAGAAGAAGTGCCCAACCCTAAAATCCCGGTGCAAACTGCGTCAACGCGCCTTCAGTTTCTTTTGCATCAGCGCGAAGGCTGAAAATAAATGACATGCCGCTTTGTGGGGCCAGAGTTGAAAAGTTTAGCATTTTTACTGGCCAGAAAATGTAAGAGTTTGTTTTGTTTACACCAAATTGTGCATTACGGTCGCCCCACACTAATTTGTTCACATTCTACACCAAATAGGTATTGTCTGGTATTAGGAAAACATTGGATTAAAAAACAATCAGAGTACTTGACAACGACAAAGCTGCAGGAAAACAAATTATATAGCAACATCCAAGTTGTAATATGAAATTCCGACATCTAAAGAGCTGCATGTGGCTCTAATTGATGTAGCTCTCCAAAGTATGGCAACCTGATTGTTAAGACAACCTAAATGCACACTAAATTTTGAATTCAAGTTGGCCCACACTAATTATTTAATATTTTACACTATGTAAATACTTATTGATAATACTGTTATCTTCATCAATACTTATTACAATGAAGAAATTTTGAAGAGCTGTGTCATAGCAATAATGGTGTAAAGAACAAAACAAAGTGTATCCAAGTTATAAATTGTGCAAAATCCTACTCCCTCCATCTCAAAATGATCTTCATGTTAGCCTTTATTTAGTGTCCCAAAATGATCTTGTTGGAGGAAGGGAGTTAGTGACACTTGCACATAGTCCAAAAGCATGGGCATGCTAACCAATCCCATGCCATCAAGTGAGTGACCACCGGTGCTTTTCAAAAATGTCTCAAAAATTCAATTTTCAAGCACTTTGAAACCACATTTTGAAAACTAATTTGAAACTCAAAATTTCATAACAATAGGAGGATATCAAATTCTATTCATATGTTAATTTTTTTTTTGAAAAATGGTACATTTCAAGCTTAATCTGTAACACTTTGTGTAATAGGAAGATCATTTTGGGACGGAGGAAGTATTATTTAGAAAGTTGCATGCATCTCTTGAGGTAATTTTCAAAGATATGGCAACCTTTTTATGTACCATGAGAAGATTGAATTTGGGAATTTGGGAATTTGGGAATTTAGAATTCACGGTTGGATTTAATGACCGCCCTGATTTGGTCCGGTAGAACGGAGGAGGATGTCACTGACAAATCACAAAATAAGGGCAGATTATTACTATCACACTAATTGTAAAAAGCATTGCGACTTTGCCACCCCACAAAACCGCATGCCATCTGATTCGAGCCTCAGCGGTAACTGAAACTGGGAGCATCGAGCTATTTTTTAGGAGCTGCTATTAATACCACCAGGGGTTAACTTACTGGCATCGGTGCTGTTTCCTGGTCACCGCTAGAGCCTGTTTCAGTCCACCTTTAGCACTGGGGCAGGTGCGCGCGCTTCTTTTTCTGACGTGACCCCTTCCGCTCCGAAAGTTGTGGTGAGCAATGTGCATGAGTTGCAGACTTGCAGCCCCCCCTTTTTCTTCTCCTATTTCGGGGAGTTCCATAATAGCATAATCAGGTATTATATTTGAAAGGGCAACGCATTTGCTCATGCATGCGGGCTTGCCCATACTGCAAATAACGTCGATGTGGGGCCAATGTGGAAAAGGTCTGGTTTCTCACCCTCCATGGAAATGGAAGAGTTTAGATATTGACCATCAGGAGTTTGAATTTGGGAATTTTGAATTCGCATTTGGATTCTAAAACCCAATTTTAGACTACATTTGTACAGGAGGATTCCACCAAATAAAGTCAAAATTGGGGGCAAATTGTTACTTTTACCCTTGATTGTAGAAAATGCTGAGCTTTACCACCTTCAGTTGCCGCCTCCACATTGATGCATGTGCAGTAATCTAAGCCCAAAAATAGGGGTAACTTTTTATCACTTTTTTCTTATTAATAAAAAAATGGAGCTTTTCCTCCCTGGCACCTCACTAATACATTGTGTGGAGTAAGCTTATACCAAGCCCGTCAGGGTCTCAGAAAACCGAAACCAAACGTGAATTCCAAAGTTTCCAAATTCAGTCCATGTCGCAGTAGATTTTTCAACTGTTTGTATTCTGCCAGAGTGAATTATCTGAGCTTTTCCATCTTGGCCTCACACAGGTGTAGGTGCAGTAAGGTATACCAAGCCATGCATACTGAGTCTTCTGGTTAGAAACCATTAGTTAACCCCTAAAGGACCAAGGGTGTTTTTTGAAAAAAAATCTCAAAAACTGTCAGTTTTTAGTGCATTGCCCAAAATTGAAAAAAAGAACCTTTTTTCTCAATTCCAATCATAAAAAAGTATGTCAAATAGATAAGTTAATGTGTGCAAAAAAATTTAGCCCATTTGACCGCGCAAGCTGTAAGATTATAATGTTTGAAATGAGAAAAATAGTTTTTTTTCATTTGCACAAAACAAGGTCAGCAAACTTTATGCCTTCCTAGAGTAAATTTTTTGCTCTACACAAATTTGAGCTTTTTGACCATTCACAAGTATATGATGTTAGGTTCACTCATGAAAATTTTCAGATGCAAAGACATAATCTAGCTTATTCTAAATCACCTTGCAATGCAAGGAGGTTTAGTGAATTGGCAATACATTAGTCATTCTTTCATGATTTCTTGTGCAATGAGGAAACCTTTTATTTGAAATTTGAATGGTGAAAAGTTAGAGACAATCATTTGAAATATGTGAAAAAAAGTTTCAAGAGTTTTGGATTTATAAATTGAAAGATAATAGAGCCTGAAGTTAGAGGATTTTTTTTTTTTCTTGAAACTACCCAAACATAGTTAACAAAGTTTGACTCCCTTCTAAATGTGATGTGAGAGTTCAATTTATTTTATTTTTTTGATGATTGTACATTATGTTTTTTTAGTTACATACTTGCCAAATTTCAAAAGTTAATGAGAGTTTTAGCATAAGATTCTCCAAAAATGCCCAAGCTACCTGAATTGCCCAATTCTTTTGGGTAATATAACTTTTGAATCTAGCATCTAATTGGGAGAAGAATTACATCTGCACTTACCAGATACATATTTGTACCTTGTGTAACAATTTTGAGAACATCCAATAAAAATTAACTTCATATGACCCTACCCAAATTCTCAAATGGATGTTGAATAGCCAATTTTGATGTGATGAGAGACACCGTCTCATTGATCATCACACTTGATTCATTTTCATAGCACTTTAAGTCTAATGGGCCACCTCAATCACCCTCCTGGTATTTATTTTTGTAACCTTTTTGAAAGAACAACCACATGGTAAATTCCCAGCAAAATGACAATCTTCCTTAGACATATATCAAAGAACATGGTATCACTCGAAGTGTGAAATTTTGACACTCTTGCACCTCAATCTAATCAATTACTCGATTATGGGAGGAAAACTCAGCTAGGTGTATTGCACATTTGTGTTTGTGGGGCCAAACTGGACAATCTCAACTTTTTTCCAAACAAGGGTATGAGTAAAAACTATCCCCTATTTTGGAGTTGGTTAGTGTTCTCCTCATTCAGCACTCTAGACCAGATGAGGATCTCTGAATCCAATGTGAATTCAAAATTCCCAAATTCAGTCATTTTGGTAGTATATTTATAAACTCTTGTGTTATTTGGCTGGTAAAAATTAAAACAAAGCTTTTACAACTGTCCCACAAACAAATATTTGCAGTAAACTGAGCCGGATGAAACACCAAGTTTTGGCTAGATAGGGAGGGCTCAATTTATTGCACACAAGTCAATGTGGAGGCAAGAGTGGAAAAGGTTTGACGTTTCACCTACCACAGAAACGTAAGAGTTTAGATATTTCCTATCAAGAGATTGAACTAGGAAATTTAGAATTCACGCTTACTAGATTTTAAAAATCTTGTTTGTAGTTTGAATTCATGAAGGGTACCACTGAACAACGCCAAATTAAGGGATAAATTATTACTACTACCCTTGTTTGTAAAAAATGCTGAATTTTTCCACCTTGCTCCACATCAATGTAGGTGCAATAAGAGCATCTCTACCTGTCTGGGCTCTTTCAAAGTTTTCTATTTGTTTTGGCTAGCCCTAAAGCCTCTTGATCTCCACTCATGTTTTTCAAAAAGGTAGCGTGACATTTCAACACACCCCATAAATAATCATTTGACCACTTCTCAAGGAAAGTAGAGTATAAAGTCCACTAAACTTAAGATGAATAATGATGAATAGTGCCTTGAAGGGCCCTTGCTAGACACAATAGGACAAAGTGTTTTGATGTTGGGGCCACACAAGCCCAAAACTGGCAGTTTGAAACGGATGAAGAAGTAACTTGTATTTTTGGAAAACTACAAGACAGTCAAGTTTCTAAGTTTTCATGTACTCTTCACCCAAAGATAACCTCTCCACCATTCTAAGGCAAGAGGTTTGAGACACCAGTTTGAGGACTCTCAAAATTGGCAATTTTGAAAAGCCCTAAAAAATGGGCCCTAGAAAGTCCAAGAATCTACTTCTTCACAAACATGTAAAATCCCCCACCTGTTTTTTACAAACTCCCGATTTGAAACGACAGTTTTGGCATGTGTGGCCCGGCCTTTATAGGGTTTTGGGAGGGACCTCAACACTTTTCATCCACTTTGAAGGCTCAGATTATTGCACATACGTTGATTTGGGGCCAGGATGGAAAACCTCAGTTTTTTTCACAAAGAAGGGTAATGGTAATAATTTGTCCCATGTATTTATATTGTTCAATTAAATATTCCTCCTTGTTCTAGACTAACAAAGTGTCTCTGAATTCAAAAATGAATTCAAAACTCCCTAATTCAATCACTAGATGGCAATACTTCAACTCTCACATTTTTTTGACAAGTGAAAAACTTGAGGTTTTCCACCCTTGCCCCACATCAACATATGGTAGGAGCACCCATAAGCGTCAATTTAAGGTTTTTGAAAATGATGAATATTAAATAGCTAGCAAATGACAAGATCCTATTATGAACAAAAAAATAACGAGTTTGCACTTTCGAATGTATTATTTGAATACTGTGAGAATAAGTTCTGAATTTTTAAAGAGCCAATTGCCATTGCTCCCATAACCAACACTAAGGTTTCATGTTCACATGTTGTACATCCTTGTAATGACATCTATTCATTTCCACAGATTTTTCAAGATTTTAGAGGTGACGATTATGGGGACATTAACATTTATGGGTGCTCCTACACTGAATATTGCATTTAGGTTGCCTTGACAATTAGGTTGCCTTACCTTGGTAAGTTACCACATGACTCATCACTTAGCCACTTGGAGGGCGCATGCAACACACTAAATATTTAGATTTCCCATGGTTAATGATTTGGAAGTCACTAATTTGTCTTTTTGCAGCTTCATTGTTGTCTAAAAATGATTTATTGCAGTAATTTTTTATGAAAAACACTGTAGCCGCAGTAAATATTTATATAATGCAAAATTTTGAGAAATTAGTATGGGGCAACCTAAACGCAATATTGTAGGTTGTTAGTAGATTCAACATAAAATAATTCCCCAAAATTTTGCCTAATTATTCTATAAGTTAATCTCCAAAAATGCCCAATATCAAACAAATTAAAAAATTGAAATGTAAAAAATTCTGAAAGTCATTAAGCTTAATTAACAATAGAAGATCAAGGTTGATTCCAAGAGGGCTCAATTTATTACAAATTTTATACCAAAGACTAATTTTAGAAAGTGAAAGATGCTTAGAAAAAGGCTTAATTCTACTAAAAAAATTGGTTGAATGCCAAATAATAACAACTTGTTTTGAAAATGCTTAATCTTATTTAATTACAAAATTTGATGCTGAATTGGTTTTTCCTCAAAAATTAATCAATTCGACAGAGACCTGCCGAATCTGCTACCAACCTACAGTATTCAGTGTAGTATTCAGTGTACCTTACGTGCAGTAAACTGAGCCTTGTTTGAGCGTGTTTGAGCCACACGTGGAGATGCCCTAAACCGTGCCGAGAGGGAGCCTTATCAACTGCCGCTTGCATTGCGTTGGGGAAGGCGAGAACGCGTTGCTCTGGGAAGCATGGCGCCGAAGACATTGAATGCCTTCATTTTCAAGCCTGCTGTGGAGGGACGGCCATCGAGAACGCCGGAGCTTTGGAGGGAAAGAACAAAGTCCACCTCCGCACAGCAGCATTCCAACTCTCCCATGAAGGATGAGCACTACAGTAGTGTCGGATTTCCCAGATCCATCTAAAGGAAAAAATAAAAAAAAAACATCGGCAACAATGCTAATGAAGTATAACGAACCCCAATCTCCAATTGACCAAACCTTTTCCTTTGTGAGTGCAACAATGCAACAATGACATGTATTCTTGCAAAAAATGGGCCAAAACACTAAGGACGTCCTTAGTTGAGGCATAGGTCAGAACTTTGGGAAGGGCAAAAAAGAGGTCTTGTTATGTGTACAATTATTATAGCAGTTGTCTAGAGGAGTTTGCGACTCCATTGTGCAATTGGCTTTGGAGTTATCAAGGATCGTGTGAAGGTTGCTTACAAGAGGGATTGAAATCTTTTACCAGAGAATCAATTGCACTTACCAAGTAGGTTGATAATGAGGGTGATGGCACGATCACGGAACCCTTGAAAGAGCCTGCCGGACCTCTGGATAGGACTCTTTCTTGAGGAGTCTAGATTATTTTTGTTTAGGTAAAAGTTTGAACTTGCAAGTGATGAAACATTTTTCTTAAGCTTTCCTTACGTTAAGACATTCATTTAGAAAGTGTTCCTTCCATCAAAAGGAGTTTCTTGATATTTTTTCACACCATAAAAGTGATTAGAATCCAAATGTCCTAATTTGGACTTTTTTTGACTTGTAATTTGTAATGGCTCCTTAAAATGAATTATTAACATTTTAATAATTTTGATCATATGTGCACCTAGAAACAAGTATATGTGCATGCTTTTGCCACTTTAAAAAAATACAAAATTTTAATGTCCTTTATTGGACGAGGAAAAACTCACATGAAAGTGTCCCTAAAAGAATTCATAACAACTAGTTTTAATAATGTATGGACTGATACACTTCAAATTCATGAACCATAGAAGCTTGCACAACTATAAATGCATTAACCTAAGTCATACTAACCAAACTTGTAGTCTGGATGAGTCCTTTACTTCATTTATATGAAATGAGAAAGTTCCGGAACTTCTCACATAATCGCTCATTTAGACATGATAACATTCATCATTTGAAAAAATGTATTTTTTTTCTACTAATCTACAAGTATAAGTAACTTCTTGCCAAAAAATAAATAACAAAGCACTATCTAGTAAGACCTAATAAATAGCAAAAGTATCATGGGTATGGCCAAATCGAAGTTAAGCAGTCCTTTTTGGGTACCCTGATCGTGCCATTACCCATGACTAGCTCTCTAGGCTTTACAAATTTCCTTTGAGTGTTGGCCAAGACCACTTAACGTGTTATTCATTAAATTGGGAAAAAGTGACATTTTGAGACTTTTGAATTTTGTACTTTAAAAAAAAATTCAATGAATACTATTTTTTTAAACCTAAAATCCAAAAATGTCACTTTTTCCCAATTTGATAAAGAATGCAAGCTTGTGTGTTGAAATTGTGAACTTCCCACTTGGCTCGGCAAGCAAAGTAAGGATGATTTTATCCTGTTACACTTGCACTCACCTCCATTATACCCTTCCTATACCCTTGTCCTAACCAGACTAAGGACGCCCTGTGAAAGAGGCTCACTTTGTGTTGTAGTTGAGAGGTCGTGGCTAAGTTCTTATAACCGATGAGAGTAATTGTGTCTTCTGTGACAACAAGGACCACTAATTTCAAAATCTTCCATTTTTAATGAAGCCCATAAAAGAATAGGAACCTAATGATAACTTTGAACACTCTTGTGTCGACTTGCTTACAATCAATTAGTTTTGTTTTATCAAAGGCTTATAAAAGGCTGCTAGTAATCCAAGTTTTAATTTTGGTCAGTTTATGCTTATTAAAATTAGTGAGTTTCTAATGATAATCTTTGATGAAAACATAATGAAGGAACTCTATGGGTTAAAAATAAGTTACAAACCTTGAATTTTTTTCAAATTCCCTCTTAGTTATTAGGTTGGTGAAATGTTACATAATTGGCTCATTATTATAGAGCTCTCTAACAAGAACCATAATTATCGAAACCATTGCTATCTTATTTCAAGTTCCACACTTATGTCAATTTATGTTTTAATACGTCAATCAATTCTATATAAATTTGGATGATAATTTGTGAGGCTTTAGAAAATTGTCTCAATTGAAAGAGCAAAGTGGTTTGAAACACTCATATGAAACATCCAATTGAGAACTCATTACATATAAAAATCTGAGATAGTAAAGCAATTATAAGTCCATTCAAGCATTTACAAGGTTTTGTTTTAGGCATTTTGATGTTAGATTTTGAAGTAACTGAATTTTATAAAACAGCAAATACGCATGAGGTAATGTCCAAGAAAAATTAAGATTTAATTTAATTTAGCCAATTGATCTCTATAAAAAGAATCATGTAAAAATGATGAAGTGGTGAAAGTAAAATTGGTTTGCAAACAATAACCGTGGCGACTAATTGGTTCAGAATCATCAAGGACTTCTTTTACTTGCATAAAAATAATTTATCATACAAATACTCGGGTGGATCTCTCTTAGTAAGTTGGGTACCTCACGTGCAGTGAGTGGGTAATTTTTAGGGGCTATTTAGTTTTTTTGGTTGAATAAAAGGGTCTTTATAATTATGTAATTTAGCCAATTTACTTATTTTAGGGCACTCTTCCATTATCTATAAGAGCTAGACAATTCTTTTTTTCCTAAGTTATTTTACTTGTAAAAAAAAAGCATGGATTGTTAAGCAAAGTGACATTTTAGGGGTTTAACCTTGAAAGGACCAAGCTACTATAATACGTAGTATGTATGGTGTTGTATAATTGGCATTTGCTACCAACAAAAGTTTTAATTTGGAATCTTGACTACCTCACTAGCACAACATTGATCTATATTCTAACTTCTTTGTTGATCTCAACTATATTAAAGATGCAGATGCACCCCAAATACAAGAAAAATACCCCTTATTATACTAGTCGCAAAGGGTTGCTTGGTTCATTAGGGGTTAATGCACCATAGTCTTATAGGTAAGATAAAAACAAAGAGCAAATTCTTTAAAAAATAGACAATAATATAACTTCCAAAGTGCAAAAGTAACTAAATTAGAAATCAAACGAAGTGAACGATCTTCATTTTCATGTATGTATTATGCAAGAAAATTCATAGTCATTCCTACAATCATTGATCTCATTTTTCATCCAATAACACTTTGGCACCTTGTATACCACCCTATCAGACTAAATACAACAACTGCCATAGGATACCCATGTCTTTGGTCCCTTCATTACTCATAATAATAATTAATACCCCAAATTTGTTTTCACCCTATATTACTTATAATAAATGTAGCCCTTTTAATGTACCCTTTATTAGTTCTAAGTTTGTTATAATTTTTAGCTGAAAAGAATAAACCCCTCCCTATATTATGCCACACGCTAAACTAAAATGCGGTAAGTTATCCACCCGGGCACAAATAATACTTGAAGCAAGAATGTGGAAATGGAAGGGCCAACAAATATTCTGTAGGTGTTTTGAAGAAGCCATGGCTTTGTTGTGGACGATGGATTCAAAGTGTTTGTTTATTATTCCACACAAGATTTTTGAAAGCATTTATAATTGAAATTGAATTTTGATATGACAACTATATTTAATTTATTGTTAATGACTTTTTGTAGTAAAGTATGATTGAGTATGATACCTTTTATCAAGGTTGTGGCCTTTAATTTTATATAAAGAAAAAGAAAATGTGGCATGTGTTCCAAGGATTATACATTACACAACAAATGCATCCTAAACAATTTGTCCATAACTATAATTAATTTTCATAATGACTATAATTGAGTCATTTAACATGCATTGTAAATATTTGCAAGACACTTTGGACTTTTGGGGTTAAAGGCAAAATTTCACTCATTGAAGTTACAGCGTGTTGAAGTTGTTGAGAACTAAATACTTTGTAAACAACCAATTTTTTGCTAGTTAGGTTGAAATCTTAGAACCTAAAAGGTGGATATTAGATAGATTATTTTCAATTGGCACTAATAATATTGGCCCTAAAAGGGATCTTGTCACTACAACAAAATCAATCCCAAGTGAATGTTCCACAATGACTATAAATGTCCGCATTGACTCTAAATGAGTCATTTAATAGTCATTGTGGACATTTGCAATAGTTGTGAACCAATTATTGATGCTCCTTTTTCTTACAGTATGCCAAACCTATACTTGGCATAATCTATTTTTAGATTGTGCAAATGCAACCCAACCGAGTCGAGAATTGAAATCTATATATAATAGATTAGGATTGTATTAGTTGTGTGTGTAGGTCAAGCAATTTAAGTTACAATCATGGTTAAGCATGGATTGAGAGCTCAAGTCCTAAAATTGAGAGCTCAAATCTTGAATTTGAGAGCCCAAGTCAATGGCTTTTGTGTCCACAGGACACATGTCATATTAGTTCTATATGTTGTTTTGAATTGGTCAGCATTGATATCTCTAGTTGCATGGCATTTGAAGCTTTCTGAAGCATGAATGAGTGGCATTGACAATTGCAAGCTTCTTGCCAATGACCATAAAAGGAATTCTCACATGTTCATTAGAGGAAAAATGAGCTCAAGAGAAGGCTCCTATGGGAAGTGGTTGGAGAGGTCAAAAGCATTTAAATCTAATGTCCTTTTTCAAATAAAAAGAGACTAATTCCCTATACCCGCTTACAAGTACTTCATGAGAATAACTTTGTTTTACAATATCATGTGCTTTTTGTTTGATGAGTGTCCTTGTTTGATTGGGAATTCTAGTCCTGGTTTATTCTTATGTCCCAAAGATCTTTGCATTTGTCATTGTCATGTTATAATATTGTTTTTCATCATCAATCCATTTGTTATGTACCATGGTACACTTGAGTAGTTCACATAAGGTAGAGACACTTGTGTAGGTACCCTACCTATGCTTCTCCTACCTAAATAAATAGGGTGGTTTGTCAAGGTTGGGAGGCCTTCTCTTGAGCTCATTTTTACTCTAATGTCTACACTGAATATTGCAACTAGGTTGCCTTAACCTAAAAATTTACTTCATGACTCATCACTTGGCCACTTTGAGATGCATGCAACTCTCTAAGTATTTGAATTTCACATGGTTTGTGACTTTGACATCATTATTTTATTTATCTGTAGTTTTGTTGTCCTTTAACTTTTAATTGTAGTAGTGATCATTGATGGAAACATATATATATAGGGAATTACTACCACAACACCCTAAATTGCTATTGGGACACCCCTTGTGAGCATGAAATTTGATTTTAATGCTGATTTTTTTATTTGGATACAAAGATTTGTTTCTCCTTTATCTTTCTCTACACTCAAAAAAAAAAGTGTGCTTAAATTTGAAACTACATACATAGGACTTTTGAATTACTTGAAACAAAAATACATCAAAAAATAGTATTGGTGCAATATCATTTCAAAAAAAAATTGTATTTTTCATATTTTCTTTTAACTTGTAAAGGACCATTGTCCATTTTGGGGACACATGGGATTTTCGGGCATGTACCTATGGCTAAACTACTTTGTGGGATTTTATGAAACTTTTATTGAAGGTGAGGAATTCAAAAATCTACGTGGGAATGTAAGTTTTTCTTCATTCCAACATTTATTGAAGAAGTTATGCATGAAAATCTAGAAAATGCTGCTCCCTAGGCAGCCAAAAACTTCTTTAAAATTTTCATTTTTTTCAAATAAAAATGTGAAATAGGTTCTTTAGACTTTTATAGACGTGGGGAGCTTTGAGTCATTCAATTTTGATAGATGAGATGAAAGTTATGAGAGGTTTTAGTTTGTAGGCAGGTGTGGTTTTGCTCTAAAAAAATAACTTATAAACCTCATTTTTGAATGCAAATTTAACATTTTTGCAAAAAAATCTATTGAAAAGGATGAAGATTACTTACTAGAACAATCCCACTATTGGGATTATTGTGACTCAATTCCATTGCTAGGTAATTAACAATGTACAATTTTTTTTCAATCTCAAACTGTCTTCTATTTAATGTTTTTTTTAAGAATGAAAATGAAGTATTTTTTGTTTTGGTTTTTTTCCAAAGATCCTCAACTCAATTCCCCACTATACAAAAATAAACCTCAAAACTCCAGGGTGCAAAAATTTTAAGTTAAAAAAGTTCAAAGTCAAATAATCTAATCGTGTAAGGTGCAAAAAAGCTTGTATTTTACACTTTAAACGCAAATATCTTGCAATCTCTGCAGTTAAAATTTTTGTTTTGAACAACACATTCTTTTACAAGTCTAGTACAAGATCGTACGGTTAGATTTGCAAAAAGACTAATCTTCAAACTTTTTTACTCTTTGCCATAGAAGTGGCAGTTTTGAGTATCTATTGACAAAATAAAGGCCATGATCCTTTAGGGATTAAAGAGGTGGTAATGCCGTGATTGAATGAATAATGGACCACTTGAATAAATAAAAAATAGCACTAAATTATCAAATGTCATGCTCACGAGGGTGTCCCATTAGCAATTTAGGGTGTTGCGGTAGTAATATCCTATATATATATATATATGTATATATATATATATATATATATATATATATATATATATATATATAATGTAAATTGTCAAGAAATAAGTGTGGGGCAACCTAAATGCAATATGTATTTAGTGTAGAGCTATGTTGCTTGCATTAAGGCTTCTACAATCCAGCTGTGACCCAAGAACCATGTATGTTGTCAAACGATGTCTAATTGCGGAGCAATTAAAGGGCAACCTTGACAAGGGCACCTCCCAGCTTGTCAACCTCCCATTGCAAACATGCTTCTGACACTCAATAAACAGAAGTATTTATTATTTATGCATTTTCTAGTGGTATATCTTTGTATTAAGTACTTTATGTGAGGAAGCTCATGTCAGAATCATCAAAAACTGGTGTTATGGTTAGAGAATCACACACTCTAGAGTGTTACTTAGGACTCTCCAAAGTGTGCTAAAAATGTAGGGGCGGGGCTCTTGTGTGGGGAGGCTTGCAAAATGTAGTTGCAATAAACAGCTACATTGGAGCTCAAGTTTTCAATATAACCCGATTTAACACTCTTTACAAGCTTTCTTGTGCTTGTGTCATAGCTGGATTGGGGATGCTTTTAAAAAGTTTCACAAAATGACGGTTCAAGTTTCACAAAATGATGGTCCAAGTTTCACAAAATGACGGTCCAAGTTTTACAAAATGACGGTCCAAGGGGCTCCTCATTTTGAGGCCGCTATAGTGGCGGTCTCAAAAACAATCGCATTGAGCTAGTTTTAAAATCTCCCTTGCAATCCCACCCTAGTAAAGCAAGTGCAAGGACTTAACTTATCGTCGATTGAAAGTGTCACTATAACTTCACAATATGTCCAAATTCTTGATTCATTTAAGAATTCTTCATGTCCACACTTTTCTAAAATTTTAGAGTCAACAGAGTGAGACTTTGCTCGATAATTGTGTGCAGCAAAGTGAAAACACAACTTGAGAACCATATCTAAACAATTCTTTTGCTTAAAAATTTACTCAAGCATGTATACTAATGTTTCTTTCCACGCTTTACAACAAAGAAAGTTGAAGAGGCCCCGTAGACCCTTTGTTATTCCCATAGCCCGTGAAAACAGTGATCATGCAGAGAGTGCTGATACTAAAGTGACGCCATAGCCCACCGGCTGAGGTTAGACGGCATGCCGTTTTGTGGGGCCAGGGTGAAAAATGTTTCCATTTTTCAGAAGATGTAAGAATGTATACATTTATCACTAGGAGATTGAATTTGGAAATTTAGAATTCATATTTGGATTTAGGATATCTTGTATTAGGTAGAACCACGAAGGAAGTTAACACCTAAACGTCTGAGCGTGCTGCTCCGACCAGTACAATACGGGGTATTTTTTTGTATTTGGAATGGATCCACACCTCTACTACATTTGAAACCGATAAAGAAGTTGGAGAATAGATCAATGCGATTCTAGTGAGCTACTTGAGATCCCAAATTTAAAAAAATTATTGGGAGCAAATGACAATTATACGTCAGTGTATTTACTATGCCCTATGGACGTTTAAAGATTAACTTAACAACTCCAATGTAGGGAACAAATTATTAGTTTTATTCTTGATTAGAAAAATAGTTGAGATTTAGTTTCTACATTAACCCCACAAGATGGCATGCAAGCTAACCCCAACCGGGGTGAATTCACCTCTTCATTGCCCCTCTGCCTCGATGAATGGGGCTTCGGCTTTGTTGGTTGCACATTCATGTTTTCATGGTAGAGTGAAAAAGCTTGGGTTTTTTAATAGATAATGGAGAAAGTAATAATTTGCCCTCCACATTGGCATTGTTCAATTGTATCTTTCTTTGCAGTTCTAGATTATATTAGAGTATATGAATTCAAGTGTGGATTTCAAATTCCCAAATTCAATCTTCCAATGGTAAATTTCAAAAATCTCTACTCCAAATATGGCTTTCAAGGTTACCCCACACTAGTTTCTTGATATTCTACACTAATTTATTGTTAATGCAATATTTTTTGTTAATAATGATTGCACTAAAAAAATTTAAAAAATTCTGACAACAACAATAAAGTGCGTAACAACAAAATATTGACTTCCAAGTCATAAACCATGTGAAAGTTTAATATCTAGAGAGTTCCATGCACCTCTAAGTGGCCAAACATTTAATAATGGGGTAACTTTTTAGGGTATGGCAACCTAATTGTTAAGACTACCTATAATACAATATTCAATGTAGATTATGAAATGTGAAAAAGCAAACTTGACCCCATAAACTCATAGAGCAATTGAAAAAGCTCTAGACCAGGGTTTAATAAGTTGGCAAAAAATCTCCTAAATCTTACCTCAAAAATGCAGTGGCGACCTTCACACTCAGAATATAGTGTGAAAATTTGGATGAAATCGCCA